>PVJH01041925.1:0-14635 GCA_004026705.1 Nesogale talazaci | reverse complement strand
GGCCACCGGGGCTCAGCGGTAGTGCTTTTTTTTTCTTAAGGGTCCTTTCTACATGGTGGCACCTTCAGGTAAGCATTAAACTGCGGGCTGCAAGGTTCACAGGTCAAACCTACCAGTTCCTCCACAAGAAAAAGATGAGGTGGGCTGAGCCCCGGTGGCGTAGTGGTTGTGCGCGGTACTGCGACCCACTGGGACGGAGGTTCAGTTCCAGCAGTGGGGCTGGGCCTCCTACTCCCACCACCGGAGGGCAGTGATGCCCACCCCCCCCCCCCCCCCCCCAAAAAAAAAAAGAAAGAAAAAGATGAGGCTATGTGCTCCAATAAAAATTTACAGCCTTGGAAATCCTATATAGCAGTGTTTCCCAAAGTGGGTGACAATGCCCCCTAGGGGGAGTGGCACAATCCAGGGGCGACTGAAAAAAGCAGATAGCTCTATCATGGATGACAGGCGGTAAGACAATGGGAGAGTTGAGTAAAATTTTCTTCTGAAAAGGGAGTAGTAAGTCAAGTAAGTTTGGTAACCTATAACATTCAGGGTCTCTCTGAGTCAGAAGAGACTCACCAGCACCTAACAACAGAAATTTGAATCATGCAGACCCAAGAAGGGAAAGCAGCATGCAAATAGAATAGGTATACTAGCCCCCCAGTTGAAGAACTCTGTAGGAACAGAAAATGACACATGTGTTAGAGATGATCACATACCAGGAAGGGAGGGGACTGCCGTGGGAGAAGTGTATCAAAGGGAATGGGCGGGGAACAAAGAATTAAGAGCATAAAATTTAATGGCCATTAAGCTCTTATCTTCTCAGTAATGTCTGAGGAAAACTTTCACATATAAGAAAGTGGTTTAGGGCTGAGCCCCGGTGGCATAGTGGTTGAGTGTGGGACTGTGGCCCACTGGCTTGGCAGTTCAAATCCAGCAGCAGCTCTCCAGGAACAAGGCTGGGCCTCCCATCCCCACCAGAGGGCAGTGATGCCCACAAAAGAAAAAATAAAGTGGTTTAAAAGGAACTTCCTCTATCGTCATAAAATATTGATCAGGAGCTCAAGTGGAAAAGCAGATATTTGGAAAATGATAACAGCAGCAGACATGCGAAGGTGCTTGGCACAGTATATGTATTAATGTATTGTGAAAAATGATGTATGAGTCCCCCAAAAATGATTGTTAATAAAAAATATTCTTTAATTGGTAAAATCAGGATTAAATTAGGGATTACATTAAAAGTTTTAAAAATAGGGTAAGTAGAAGTTGGATGTGTATGTATCACAGCTATGTGACAAAAGAAACAGATAAACCTGTTTAAAATCACAAAGTAATGAAATTTGTGCTTATTAAAAAAGAATTATAAAATTTACCAGCACAAGCTTGGGGGGCGGGGGGGAGACAAGAAAAGTTCCATGGTATCAGACACAATGGGTTTTAAATCACAGGCATACATTATTATGCCCAAGTTGACAGATCTGCACTGCAATGCAGAAATGCAAGTAATATTTCAACATCTGCAGCAGTAGGCAGAGGCTAGACACGATTCCAGAATAAAGGGCTCTTAAGCGCTTACCTGTTACCTGTGCAACAACTGCTTGGGAAATCCTCCGATTGGCAAGAAAGGCTTTGATTTCCTCTTTTATCACACTGCTGTCCCTCCTAACAAAACAGAAGACAAGACCAACAATGTATGTTGAAGGTAGAAATCCTCATCTTTGCTAAAATCGGTGAAGCAGAAAGGCAGGGAGAACACAGAAAAAAGGACACAAAAATAAAAAGGTAAAAAGACCAAACCTATAAAAATATGAAATGAACACAAGCCAAGAAACACCAAATATTCAAGTCCTGATACATCACATCATCAGCCAGACACTTTAGTAAATGCCACAGTAGATAATAAGTCTCACACCAGAAGGCTGGTAATCGCATGCTGGGTATAATTCACATTAAGAACAAGGCTACCATATGGTATTACTAAGTTTCATTACTGGGGAATGAATATATTTTACACAGACAGAAACCCTAGAAAAAAATAAAAGCAATAAAAACAATCAAATGTGAGAGGCATGTTAATTATGCCACTCCATTGATGTTTATTTTTATAACCTTTGATAAGAACATAGAAATCTCATCCTCGGCCTCACAACTGCTAAACTTATTAGCCATTAGAAAGGTTGTCCTTAATCTATCTGTTTTTTTAACCTGTATAAATAAAAATATACTTAAAGTGGGGAGAGGTAAATATAAAATTTTAATATTAAAAAGGTATTTAGTTAGTTTCTGTTAAATGTACATCAGAATACTTAGTATTTAAAAACTATAGGCTGAGCCCTGGTGGCCTAGTGGTTGTGTGCAGGACTGCAGCCCACAGGGTTGACAGTTCAAACCCAGAGCTCTCCAGGAGCAAGGCTGGCCTTCCTACTCCCACCAGGACAGTGATGGCACAAAAAAAAGAAAAAAAAAACTATACTATATTTTGTGTCCTTATTCTTCCTGTAGTAAGATAACTGTCATAAAAAATTTTTTAACTGTCATAAAATTTTATTCTTTTTAAATCAACAAATTCTCAGAAGTCTAGAAATCCTTTGGATTGATCCTTAATATTTAAAAAAAATTTTTTTTTAGGCATCACTGCCCTCAGGTGGTGGGAGTAGGAGGCCCAGCCTTTGCTCCTGGGAGCCAAAATTGAACCTCCATCCCAGTGGGCCGCAGTCCCGCGCACAACCACTACGTCACCGGGGCTCAGCCACTTGATGCTTAATATTAACCACTTTCTCTTTCAATGCTTTATTTTCAGAAGACTTATATAAATAGAGCACTGGTTTTTGTTCAACTTTAAAAGCCACAGACTAATAGTAATTTATTTTCTAAAGCAGAGGGGCTAAATCCAGTGAGTATACCATATTTTGTACAACTTGAAAGAATTGCTTTCACAGATGAACATTTACAATCGATTTTATAGTAACAACAACAAAAAAGAACCCCACGAAACTCACTGCCACTGAGTCAATTGTCTCATAGAGACTTAAAGCAAACTATTATCACATCTAAAAAAATCCTATTCATTAGTACACTTGTGATACAAAATAATGTACAAAATTATGACTGTGATACTTTAAATTTTGTCAATAAAAGTCTGGTAGAAATTTATCCTGTCCTACAAATAGTTATGTATTGTTCTCAATTTTGCCCAGTGGCCACAAAATCTAAAAAGGTCTTTTACAGAAAAAGGTTGCAAACCTTGATATAATGTAACACAAGGGTTCAAACCTTTATAAATAATTTTGTGAACAGAATCCAAACTCTTTTTAGAGGTTCAATTTTCCCTGTTGATTATGTGAAGAAACTAATGAAAAATATTCTATCCCAAAACAATCAGTTGTGATATAATCGGGACCAGGTTTTTGATTTCTCGGTGAGAAGAGCTGTAATATCAGCCAGTGGTTTCTATGCTCCACGTTTGGAAATTCTGGAAGAGAAGAGAAAGGCAGCAGTGCTAACCGTTTCCATGCTGGAACATTATAGTTTTCCTGATCCTCTGGTTGGAAGTCTTACTTAAGAAGATAACAGAAGGCTGACTCATAGTCTTATAGGACAGGGTAGATAGAGCTGCCTCTGTGTATTTCCAAGGCTGACTCTTCAGGGGGCGTAAAAGGCTCCTCTTTCTCCCATGGGTCTGCTGCAGGTACAGAACTGATGACCTTGTGGTTAGCAACCCAAGATGTAACCACCACATCACTGGTGTTCCTCTGTGCTGGCTGAATTTCTCTAAAAGTGCATTTCTATTTGAAATCTTTATTTTAAAAATATGCATATTATTTTATTTCAAAATTGTATGATGGAAAGAAAATGCAAAAATATATTTGCTTTAAAAAGCAAAGCAAAATAATTATTGATTAAAATACTGATAATATGGAACAATTCTCAAATGTTCATTCTAAACAACTGAGCCATAAACGTCTTTACTAGTATCTGGCTATTGCAATTGGCTTATGAAAATAAAATAACTTACCAGGGCAGTGATGCCTCCCCCAAAAAAAAATAAAATAAAAGAACCAAAGCAGTTGTTTTTGATAGAGGTGCAAAATTAATGACAGAAAATTTAAAGAAAATATAGCTCAATGTGTAGAATATTGCGTGGAAAAAAGGACGGCGTTCAAGAGAATATTATGGTTAAATAAATGTGTTATGTGGATAACAATGATTAAATGGTGTTTTCTTGATTGTTGATTTAAATTTAATTAAAATTATTTTATTTTAAATCAAATATACCTACAGTAGACACTAATAAATCATACAGAAGTGATAACACTCGATTATTTAGTAGGAAATTATCCAGTCTCTGATTTTGTCACAATTTTGCAATATAGTATTACCAAAGGACTACAGCAAATAAAAGGAAGCCCAAAAGTCTTCAGGATAACATTAATTTACTTATAATTCATCAATTTATCTTTTCAGAGTCCCATAATGAGTAAATAGGACAAAATAATATACTATATATTCAACAAATTTTTCAGAGAAGCTTTTACATATTGAAGAAAAAAATCTTCTATGACTTAAGAGATAAAGGTATACTTGAGTAAGTCATTTAGTCAAGTTGAGTTTTGATTTCATTATCTAGTAATTCAGAGTATTAGTACTCCTCACCAGGCTTAATAGTTTTATCTTCAAGAACTGAGCTGAAATGATATCAAATATGGTTATAATATATAAATTTAATATAATGCTAATTTTGGAAGTATAAAAGCTGTAATATATATTGACCGTTACTTTATAAAGCTTTAGAAAAAACTGCATGGAAAGTAAAACAGTGATTCTTAACATTCCGAATGCCATGACCCTTTAATACAGTTCCTAATGTTGTGGTGATCCCCCCCAACCATAAAATTATTTTTGATGCTACTTCATAACTGTAATCTTGCAACTGTTATGAATCAGGCAATCTCTGTGAAAAGGTCCTTTGACCCCAAAAGGAGTCGTGCCCCACAGGTTGAGAACGGCTGCTCTATAACCTTTATAAGATACTTTAAAGTAACAAAAAGATTTCTGTAAAGTCAATTCAACATAAAAGCAGCTACGTGACATTTAGTTGGTTCTAAAAGGCTTTCTCCTTTATTAAATTTTTATTGTAGTTAAGATAAAATTTACTTATCAGATCATCAGGTTCACATTCACTAACTTAAATAACTCAGCAAACCTCCCAATAGCTTATCTTATACAAGGTATTTTCAGCATTTAATTCTCATGGCTGTATTTTATAGATGTACATTCTATTGGGTTATCAAATTAATGGCAATGGGTTTTCTCAGTAGGCTGTTAACTTTCTTATTCAAACTTTCACAAGCAGTTAACTTTGCCAGCTACAGTGGACTAAGCCTCTGACTCAGAATCCTCATTCAGAATGGAAGTAGTTCTCAACCTTCCTAATGCCATGACCCTTTAAAACAGTTCCTCATGTTGTGGTGACTCCCCAAACCATAAAATTATTTACGTTGCTACTTCATAACTGCCATTTTGCTATTATTCTGAATCAGATGACCTCTGTAAAAGGGTCATTTGACCCCCAAAGGGGCTGAGACCCACAAGTTGAAAGCGCTGGAATAGAACCATTTCAATCCATAGAGTCTCTCTTTTTTTTTAATTTTTGGGGTTTTTTTTGGTGGGGGGCATCACTGCCTTCTGGTGGTTGTGGGAGCTACCCAGCGCTGCTCCTGAAAGCAGCCGCTGGATTTGAACTGCCAAGTCTGCGAGCTGCAGTCCTGTACTCAACCACTTACGCCACCAGGGCTCAGCTCCCATAGTCTTAAAAAACTGATTTCTCCTAAGTTAATCAGAAGGGTTTTCTTTCTAGTCTGTCTTAGTTGAGAAGCAATGTGGAAACCTAATTAGCATTATAAGAACATTCAGGTATTCACTGATAGAGAAACAATAGCTACCCATGAGGCTTATGACCCAGGAATCAAACCCAGGTATGAATCTTCCTTCCCACATCCCAATGTTGTTATTTGCAGAGCTTGCTAAACTTTCCATAAGGACCCAGGTGACATAGTGGTTACATGCTGGACGGTGATCCCCAAGGTCTGCAATTGGAAAACAACAGGCTTGCTGGGTGTAAAAAAGAGGGCTTTCCACTCCTGTACACAGTCTCAGAAACCCACAAGGGCAGTTCTGCCATGTCATATAGGGTCACTATGAGTCGGTATCAGCAAAATGGCTGTAAGTTTGGTTTTGGAAACTTACATTATTCACACTCACATCTTTACCAATATCTAGATAAACTTCATAATGATGTCTCTTAAGGAAACACTCCCTTTTAAAGATACAAAGTAGCTGTTACCTATTTGGAGCAGTCCTCCCTGCTTTCCCCAGCTAAAAAAGATATTTTCTTCCAATACTCAGCATTTCAATTATATGAATTACATACTAATGCAGTACATGCTATTCTCTATTATAATTGCTTCTGATCTTATCTCTGTAAGAGCCTGAAAAAATTGTGCATAATTTATCATGGACTTTGTATATCTAAGACAGAAGAGTTTAATTTGTTCATCAAATGAAAAAACCTGGGGCTGAGCCCCAGTGGCATAGTGGTTGAATGCAGAACTGCAGCCCATTGGCTTGGTGGTTCAAATCCAGCAGCAGCTCTCTAGGAGCAAGGTTGGGTAGCTCCCACAACCACCAGAGGGCAGTGATGCCCTCCCCCAAAAAGAAAAAAACCTGTAATTGAAGGCAAAAGGTTACATAAGATAGAAAACCTGATCTACATGTTTTTAAACAGCTCTAAATTCTAATAAGTATTTTCATATATGTTTTAACTCCCTAAGTCAAAATGGAAAAGAATTACTAAGACTAACCCAAAAAGATATAGTTTCTCCTTTTCTCGACTAACGGAGGAACCTATCCATTTTTTTTTTAAAAAGTACACTTAGGATCTTCCATTCACATGTAGGTAATATGTACAGTACATACTTTAGGAACCTTTAAAGCTACTCATCTAGGCATCTAGACTTTTAGAGATGGAGCATTACTTACCAAGACAGACTATTGCACAGTTGAAAAATATATTGATAAATTCTTTCATGTTTAAATAAAAATTTGCAGCTTTTAACTTCTAGCTATGGAGATAAAGAAAACAATTTAAAAAAAATTTAAAGTTACTTCTAAAATAAAACATACTCAAACTATAAAAATGATGGAGTACATATTGTGAACATCTTATACCCTACCTACAGAAGTAAATACTTTATTGTAAAAAAGCCTAACAACTTGTTACAAGATATTAATAACAGAAACCTCACTGCCATCAAGTGAATGCCAACCCCATAGGATAGAGTAGACCTGCCCCTAGGAGTTACCAAGACTGGATCTGTTTACAGGAGAAGAAAGGCCTGCCTTTCTCACAAGGACTGGCTGTTGGTTTCAAACTGCTGACTTGTCAGATGACAGCCCAACTCATAACCACTATACTAACAGGGCTCTCTACAAAATACCCATAAAATTTAATATACAGATGCTTAAGAATAATATCTTTAATACGTAGCATTCATTAGTTCTGGTGGGCTTTATTTGGACTATTTCATAATACACAATATATATATCAGTAGATGCTTTATCAGACATGTGTATACATGTGTACATGTTATACATTCATATACAATATATTAGTAGATAGTTTACAAACAATAAAGTGTAAAATAGATCTTTATTCTAGCTTTTAACTAACTTAAAATTCTCTTTAGAGTGCAATAATCAATTTGTTGAGAGTTTGCACGAGTTTTGCTTTAATTCTGTTACAAAAAAAGGGAAAAAGTAGTGGTTTCTTTCTGATTCTTTTTTTTTTTTGACATCACTGCTCTCCGGTGGTAGGAGTAGGAGGCCCAGCCCCACTGCTGGAATTGAACCTCAGCCCCAGTGGGCTGCAGTCCCGCGCACAACCACTATGCCACTGGGGCTCAGCCCTTCTGATTCTTTTTTTTTAATTAAATCATTTTATTGGGGGCTCATACAGCTCTTATCACAATCAGTACATACCTCAATTGTATGCACTTTTTTTTTGCTACCCCTCTACTTTTCTGAGCATGTTGTCCTTTTTTGGGGGGTGAGGGGGAGGCATCACTGCCCTCTGGTGGTCGTGGGCACTACCCAGTGCCACTCCTGAGAGCCGCCGCTGGATTTGAACCGCCAAGCCCACAGGCTGCAGTCCTGCACTCAACCACTTATGCCACCAGGGTTCAGCCCCTGATTCTTTCTTAACAAATTAATCAACTTTACAATTATAACTTGACTAAGTCCTTAAAAAATGTACCTTGAAATGGTTAGCAGTTGTGGACACATGGGTTATGAAATCTGAATCAAATGCCTTATTGTTAAGTGCCTTAGAGACTGAAGAATGTGAGCAGCAAGAGGTGAATTATGTAAGAAGGAAAAGCAGCAAGGGGGCATTCAGGTAGCCATTCTCCCCAATGAGACACCACCAAATCCATTTTGTTAATATCATGATAGTATTGAATGACCGGCAAGAGAGAAGAATCCTAAGTGGTCATGGGATACTGAGATCCAAAGCTTAAAAATGTCTCTAATATTCCATCATATATAAATTCACTTAGTTAATAAATGATTGATATGAAGTGGCAAATAGCATTTGGGATGGTAAGCTCATTAAAGCATCCACACTTTCTATAGACATGAATATTTACTTACAGAGACAATAGCTATCATTGACACACTAGTGATAAACACATGAGCTAGAATTCAGCCTGTCATTCAGTATTTAAATTTTCTTAGGCAAATTATTTAATTTTTGTGAACTTCAATCTTCCTCTACCAACTTTGTAAGATGGCTATAAGGCTTAAAAGTAAAAGCAAACATTCAATAAATGTTCCCCTCTGATCTGAGAAGAGTAACTATCATCTGTATTCTATAATCGTGCTAGGGAAATGAGAGGGAGGGAGCAGCGGAGGAGTGAAGCGGTGCAACGTGAGCAAGGGTACAATGGTGGATGATAAAAGAAAAACTAAAGACCCAACGTGGCCCTACTCGTTTAAAGAATAGCAAAGCAGCAATCTAAGAAAGAACCAGAGAAAAGTAAAGACAATGAAGTTGCCAAGCTTTTATGTAAATAAGCGGAAAACATGTGTAACGGAAACTTGAGTGTGTGTTAACATGGGGAATCAGCTACAAATCCTAGAAGCTGCCAAGTTGAGGAATATTAACAGCGAGATTTTATTAGATTACTATTCAACCAACCAGTCTTATAAAGCCTTTTGTTAAGAATAAAGTTCCACCAAACTTTAGTCTAATACATTTGAAGTTTAACAATTACGCCAAAGGCTTATTAAAATACTAACAGTAAAATAAAAAGCAGGGAAAAAAAATTTAAAAAATAAAAACCAAGGTGGTACTCTAAGAAACAAATTTTGTAATGAATTTCCTCTCAATTCAGGATTAGAAGCTAATTTTGTTAATTTTCACAGACAGAAGTAACTTTCATTTCCCCAGTTGTTCTATTCTTTCATTTATGTTAAGTTCTGATCTTAAGCCAGGTACTTTAGCAGGGAAAAAAGAAGTCAAAGTGAAATTGAACTTCTATATTTTTGAATTTTAGAAGATTAATAACTATTGAAACTATCTATTACAGGAACTACATTGGAATCCACAAATAGCCCATCTTACCAAAATGTCCGTATTTAAGAGCTTTTATAGAAATAGAAGATAGATTTTTCATGTAGCAATATGAAGTCAATATTACACTATTTTTATATTGTAAAATCATTTGCAAGAACTAGAATTCAGAATGTTTTAAGTCTCACTGTAACTGACAAATTCCTTCTCCATCTTTCATCATCTACTGTACCTCAATTGCATGCAGATTTGCCTACTTTTGCACTTACGTATTAACGATAGTATCAACTCTCTCCCTAGGAGTAGTAGTGGCATAGTAGGCTATGTACTGAGTTGGCAACCTGAAGGTCCGTTGTTCAAAACCACCGGGCATTCTTCAGGAAGAAAGATGCTGCCTGGACTTGTACAGATTCAAAATCTTGGAAACCCAAAGGAACAGTTCTACTCTGTCCTGCACGACCACTGTGAGCCAGAACTGACTCAATGGCGGAGATTTTTGGTTTACGGTTTAAAGACTTGTAAGACTTGATTCTACCCAAAGTGAACATAACTGATTTATACGGAATTCAAAGCCTTCCAAGGTAGCACCATCTCCTACGACATTATTATTACAGTCGAGCTCGTATGCAATCATTATGAGACTGCACAGGCCTTGATTTCTCTTTTTCTTTTCTTTTTTTTTTTGGGGGGGGGGGGGCATCACTGCTCTCCGGTGGTGGGAGTAGGAGGCCCAGCCCCACTGCTGGAATTGAACCTCCGTCCCAGTGGACCGCAGTCGCGCGCACAACCACTACGCCACCGGGGCTCAGCCCCGCCTTGATTTCTCTATACCGAGTACCGACGGCCATCAAGTCGGTGCCAACTCACAGTCGCTCTGCAGTACAAGGTAGAACTGCCCTTTTGAATACGAGACTGTAATCCTTTTTATAAAGCATAAGTTGGATCTTTAAAACAATTGTTAACACATACCTGTCATTCCACAGTTCCATCACATCCAACAAAATTATACACTTGTTACCAAAATCAGTTTCCAAGCATTCCTTTTCTACGGAGACTCCCGATATCATCTCTCTTTCAGATCGCCACCACCATTATGCCCCCACCCCCCACACACTGATTCCATTTGCTCTCTGTTTCGGTTCATCAGTCCTGGGTTTCATACACCAAAAACTGAAAACATATATATAACACAACTTCAAGACGGTGAATCCCATGACCTAACCCCTCTGAGATAGATCCCATTAGAAAGCGAAACTCTGCATGAGGGCAGAAAGTCTCATCTTTCCCCCTCGGCTGGTGGTTTCAAACTGCGGACCTTGCAGATTACAGTCGAACATGTAACCAATAAGCCGACAGGACTCCACATTTGAGTAACAGTAACTTCAAATTAAAGTTCTTACATTTTATAGTTGTGGCTATTCTTTAAGGTTTGACCAAATTCATTAAACACACTGATCCCTCATGTGCCAGGGGCAGTTTTAAATAGTGGAATCGTAGCAATGAAGAAGACATAACTCCTATATTCAAATGCTTTGGGTTCAGTGTGAAGTCTGTCCTTCACTGTTGAAAATGGAAACCTTTCCTAAATGACGAAACCCCTAAGTGCTTAGCACTTACCTGGTAATAATTACAGTAAAATATATACAAAGAATCTATTGCAAAAATTAGAACTTTATGTTTCTAAGGGCAGAAAATATGCCATTTTTTTCTTCTTAAGAATATTATTTTCTATATAATAGATGCTCAAATTATTCTGTTGACAAAGCTGGCAGGGAAAAAACAGGCATGCACAAATAATGATAAAATTATCTTATTGCTCAGGTGAAGTATATACAATGGATTTAAGGATTAGAATATAACTGATAGGCAGAAGTGAGCAACTAGAGCCAAAAAAATAAGACTAATAAATCTTTGACAAACAGAAAATGAAAGAGATTTCTCAAACAGCTAAGAGAAAGGATTAACGTGAGATAAGAAAAGGTAAAACCATAAAATTTCAAACTTTTTTCAATTCCAAAAGGAGGAAAGGTAAGAAATTACAGTTGTTATAAGTAAGTAGCTAAAATGTAATTTATTAACCAAAACTTTTCTAAGGATATACACACTTGTTGAGGACTCTGAAAAAGCAAAGTCACTGACCTCATTAATTCCTCCACTTTATCATCTACATCTAGGTCCTCTTCTGAGGCTTCAAAACTGTAAGATCTCTGACCCATGCTGTTTGCATGATAGCGAGTTGGTGACATCTTTCCATTGGAGGTGGATAACCGCTCGCTATTCTCCCTCCCATTCTGATTAGTAGTGCAAGGCTGTGGGGAGGTATCATAACTGTTGCTGGGTGATGGGGACATTCCTGAATGCTGGGTCTGTGTGGAAGCTGTGGCTGTAGAGGAAGATGCTGGAACATTATTGGTACTATTCCCATATGAACTGCCTCCATAGCTGGACCTTCTTCCAAACTTGTCACTATGTTCTTGATCAAGACGTTCCAGAGTTTCCAAAGCATGGAGGATTTCATGTTTAGTCATTCCAGTACGCCGAAGGCGCTGAAGCAGATCTATCTGCTCTATGGTAAATCTGGGTTCATCTGTATAGTGAGACATGGTTTCCAGCAAACTAAAGGAGAAAAAAATGAATAAAAAAGAAGTCCCTTTATTTACAATAATCTACTACAGAACATAATATAAATAATGTTCAGAAGAATTAATGTTTTTACATAAAAGCTGTATCAACTCCTTTATTGACAATAAGGTATGTACAGAGTAGAATTATGTTGCCACAGTAAATGAATTGGTAAAGATACTGCATTTATTAGCTAATGGACACTGTCAAGTGGTTCCAACTCATAGAAACGGAGTGAAATACCGCCTAGACATAGGCCATGTTTACAAAAATTGCAATGTTTGGGTTCATGGTTGCAGTCAAAGTGTCAATCTATCCCACTGATTTCTTCCACTTGTTCACTGACACTGGGAATAACATAAAACTCAATTTTCTAAGATATACAATGTCTTTTCCTCAATTTTAATCAGTGTCTATCTGAACAAAAATTTCAGTTATGGCAATAATGTCAAAAACAACTGATAACTGACAGGTGTTTCTTTCTACCTCGTTTATTATGGTTACACTATCATAGCTATAAAAAATTAAAGAATTAGTACATATTATTTCCCCTTATCTAACTAATATCAGCAAAACCTGAATTAAAAACGCTATAATTCCATTTATTAAAAACAAATGATTTGCTAAACTAAGCCCAAGCAAACCCAGAAGTAAGAGGTACATAAATAACTTACTAAGTACCATTTCATCCACTACTTAGAAATTTCATAATTATTTTGTCTCTATACTACATACTCTCTTAATAGTTATCCTGAGAAATGGATCTTGCATGATTTTAGTCAAATTGAGCTTTTTAATTCTCCTTAGGAAACTACTTTTAAAACATGTCTCTTTAAACTAGCACCAGATACTACAGCACACCTCAAAAATGCCTTTTTCTAGAGTAAATAACAATGCTGAGATTTTTCAAATATAACACTTCTCACCACTCAAAATCTTTTCTTACAAAAACTGACTTTAAAAAAAGAATATCGGGCTGAGACCCAGTGGCATAAGTGGTTGAGTGTGGGACTGCAGTCCGTGGACTTGGCGGTTCAAATCCAGCAGCGGCTCTCAGGAGCAGCACTGGGTAACTCCCATGACCACCAGAGGGCAGTGATGCCCCCCAAAAAACAAAACAAAACAAAAAGAATATCTTCACATTTTGACATTTTTATTAAATTAATGATTCTGTGATTTTGTAGCAATGCCTTTTGACTTAAGGACATATCAAAAATAATTTGGATATATACACATAAAAACATGACTAGGGGCTGAGCCCCGGTGGCACGGTGGTTGTGTGCGGGAACTGCAGCCTACAGGGTTGGCAGTTCAAATTCAGCAGGAGCAGGGGCAAGGTTGGGCTTCCTACTCTCACCAGGGCAGTGATGCCCAAAAAAAACCCACAAAAACATGACTAGTAGTACAGTAGTTATCACTGAATGGAAAATAGTGGATCTTCTTATATTTTTCCTTTTCATCTTCTTCAATAGTAAACATTTGCCAATGGTATAAAAAAAGTTATTAAGAGTAAAACATTTACCTACATAATTTTAAAAACCTGTCTTTGCCATTTGAGTTTTTAAAAGTGGTAATATCTTTATTATTATTATTCTAGTATCAAATAAGATTTTAATTATTTGATACAAGGCATGGACTAGGTACTCAATGTTTGCTGATGGAAATGGAGTCCCCAAGAATTGTCTCATTCTTTATTATAGGAGCCAGTTAAAGACTTCACTGTTTCTTCACCCAGTTTAATAAAAGCATATTAAATATTAGCTTCTAAAAATATTAAATTCTAGTCAGCCATGTGATAAGCATTTCAATAATGTAACCTCTTCCAATTGGGAAATATTATTATTCCTTTTATATAGACTGTTATGGAGACTCAAAGTAGTTTATACTTTACAGAAACTCTGAGTGAGAAGTAGAAACAGAATTTAAATCTACTTCTTAATGATTCTAACAGCATACGTCAGTGTTTTCAATAAACTAATAGGACTTCTTGGAATCCTTTGATTTGAGTTGAGAGCTATCTAATTCTTGAGATCTCAAGTTTAAAGTCACCTAGATAAAAGCACATTAATTGCTGATTAAACAGAGGTTCTAGTCACAGTTCTGAATATTTAAAATCTTTACCACAACCAGAATTTCTATTTACTTAATGAGTGTAAAAAGCATTTGAGATTTTATTTTCCCAGCAAGAACAACTAATTGCTCGAAATAATTCATTGCATAACATCTCTCTCTCTCTTTTAAAAAGAGCATTTTATTGGTGGCTTGCTCATACAACTCTTATCACAATCCATACATACATACATCCATCGTATGCCAAGCACATTTGTACATCTGTTGCCATTATCGTTCTCAAAATATTTGCTTTCCACTTAAGCCCCTGGTATCAACTCCTTATTCCTTTCC
>PVJH01041924.1:0-14608 GCA_004026705.1 Nesogale talazaci | reverse complement strand
TTAAAGGAAGACTATTACACTCTAATTTAACTTATATTAAGATTAGTTTTTATGATTGCTTGTTATAAAAGTCTTTTTTCCTATTTAAAAAGTCAAAATGAGGCTGAGCCCCGGTGGCATAGTGGTTGTGCGCGGAACTGCGGCCCACTGGGTTGGAGGTTCAAATCCAGCAGCAAGGCTGGGCCTCCTACTCCCACCACCAGAGGGCAATGATGTCCCCCGCCCCCCCCAAAAAAAAGTCAAAATGAGACTAAACTTTGTCAGGTCACATTGACAGAAAATACAACTTTAAATATTAAAAGTTTCTTCCCTAAAGCCATTGCTATATAGTTGATTCTGATTCAGAGTCATTCTTTATTTTTTTTTGGGGGGGGGCACATCATTGCCCTCAGGTGGTGGGAGTAGGAGGCCCAGCCTTTGCTCCATGGAGCTGGAATCGAACCTCCATCCCAGTGGGCCACAGTCCCGCGCACAACCACTACGCCACCGGGGCTCAGCTCAGAGTCATTCTTTACGACAGGGAACTCCCCATAAAGTTTTCCTAAGCTGTAAATCTTTACTGAAGCAGATTGCCACATCTTTGTGGTTGTTGAGTTTCAACTGCCTACTTTTGAAGTTGCAGCTGAATGCTTAATCACTACACTGGCAGGACTCCTTCAAGGTTGCTTAAAATAAAACTCAAAACCAAACTCACTGCCATCGAGTCAACACTGACTCTTCATGACCCTCTGTGGGTTTTGGAGATTATAACTGTTTAAAAGAGTAGAAAGCCCAGTCTTTCTCCCTCAGAGCTGCTGGTGGTTTCAAATAGGCTAACCACGAGGACTGCAGCCCCATGCTTAACCACTACACTACCATGGCTTCTACCACATGAAAGGTAACATATATGTACTATGTATACTATATGGAAAAGAGATCTCATGGACTAGAGAATATTATATATAAAGAGGTCAGAGTTTTCACTAGTATAGAAGAACATCCTGATGCCTAACTTCCTTATGTATTGACTTCTATTATCAGACATGTGGATATACACACTGGAATACATGCTCAGTTGCATGTGCATGCATGCCCGTTACAATTCCCCAAACTACACTTTGAAGTTTAACATATAAAGGCATCTCTTTGTTTTCACTTTGGATTTCCATATGCCTTTCATATGTGATTTTCATAGATGATTTCCATATAGGATTCTCATTTACTTTAACTTGATCCTTTAAGATATCCCTTTCTTTCCTCTTCATTTAGAGTCTAAGATGCTTAGAGTGTTTCATTTTATAATACACATTTTAATTTACATGTAATGATCTTGCCTTTAGTTTATTGTCTTAAAAGCTGTCTCTGTGCCCATATGATAAAAGGTTGCTCCCTATGGCAGTGTAGTGTGCTAGAAAGGATAAGTGCTAGAAGAAAAAGGACATGCGTTAGAATCCTGTTTCTACTAGTTTCTAACATGGCATTGGCAAAACTCTCCAGCCCTCTAGCTTCATTGTCCACATTTGTAAACTATAGATTATAATCTACCTATGGCAACCTCCAGGACTATTATGAAGACCTAATATAACTAGATGCCTCATAATTAATATAGTAGTTGCAAACACTAACATATCTATTCTCTTTCTTTTACAAACTTACAGACAGACCCCAGATTTTAACCTTCCAGTCTAAAACATGAAGCATGGCTGTTGTGGCTAAAGCAGCTATCCTGCAATCGGCTATGAAAAAAAGACCCCACAAATCTCCAAGACCTTGCATCTATCTGCCTTCTCAATTTTCTATCAGCAAGGGCCCACCTCCCTGTGGATTTCTGGTTTGGAAAGAAAAGAATAAAAACTTAAGTTGGTTTTTCTGTTAGTATAAAGTGCAAGTACATTCTACCCCTATCTAACATACCTGTGTGGTAGTTACATAATCTGTTGTCAATTTTAGACTTAAGAATGAAGGGGTGAAGTTTAGACTGTCAATCAGGTCGTGGCTTGATGACCTCAGTTAGACGCATTAAGAAGATAAATAGCTCTCTGGAGGCAGGAAACATGCTCACTCCCTGCACGGCATCACTGTTTGAGAACATATATGGAGCTAAACTAGAGTCCTGGAGCTGAAGAGCCACATGGAGACCCCTGCCAGTACTGAGATGCTTCCATGTCACTTGATCCAGAAGACTTTCGCCCCATTGGCCTGTGATTTTCCTGCATTCAGCATCATTGCATATGTTGAGTGAGTCTGAAGAGGAATTTGTAGATTGGTATCACATACATGGGCTAATATCGGACTTACGGACTTGATCTGGACTGATCCACCACTGAGGAGTTCAAATCTTAGAGACCTTATGCACAACAAAAGAAGGCCCTCTGTGGTCCATGTTATGCTCACAATGTTCAGCATTCTGTAGTCCCTCCTTGAGCCAATTCATCTCACTGAGATTCTCTCTCAGCCTAGCTGTTCCTCTACCAAACATGATATCCTTCTCCTGAAACTGATCCTTTCTATTACAGATCTAAATGCATGTTTGGGACAATGTTTGACTGTGATCCATGAGGTTATTTTTGGAAGTAGACTGTCAGGCTCTTCTTCAAAGGCTGTCCACCATGAGTGACCCTGATGGTCTTTAAAATATTGTAAACATCACTTCCAACGTCACGCCAACACTCAAGGTACCACCATACAACAAACTGGTATTGTGGAAAGAGAAGTGGTAGAATACATAGCATGAAATACATATTTAATAAACACCACTTTGATTATCACCATCACACATCCAGAAAGCATTCTTGTGAACAAGTCCAAGATTTCATTTTTTTTCTTTTGTTTAATCGGGGGGGTGGGGGGGGTGGGGGTGGGGCATCACTGCTCTCCGGTGGTGGGAGTAGGAGGCCCAGCCTCACTGCTGGAATTGAACCTCTGTCCCAGTGGGCCGCAGTCCTGCACACAACCACTATGCTACCGGGGCTCAGCCCCCAAGTCCAAGATTTTAATGCCTTAGCAATGTTTTGGTCTTGGCTTAAAATTCTGTCATTGATCCTATACATGATGATTTGAATCCAAAAACTTGCCAAACTAATTGCAATCGTATAAGGAGGGGAAAACATATATAAGACATTTTATTTTAAAAAGTACAACTTCCTGAGAACCATTCAAAGACACATTGCCTGCAAAGCAGACCTCTAGAGAACTCAACTATTATTTGAATTAAGCTATAGAGTTGTCGATGGGCATCTGTCACAAAAAGTGGTTGAGGCTTACGATATAATTTTGAACCATCTTACTAACAATAACTAAATAACTCAATTAACTCTTGAAGCTTCCTTCAGTATGTGACCTTCATAAAAGCCATGTGACCTTTGGCAAAATTTCTTAATCTTTCTGACCCTCAGGGTCCTATAGGATGGCAATCTTGTGGATTCAAAAGCATACCATATGCAAATTGGCTAAGAGAGTGACAGACACAAAATAACAGTCCATTTATGTTATTCGGGATGAACTAGAGAAACAAATTCATGGACACTCATACATATGTAAGAAATAGCTTTAAACACAAGAGCAATTGAATATTGACATTACACACATACATTAAATATGCACCGACTGTGGTTCTTATGCATGCACTTATTATGTATTAGATGAATGAACTTATTATGCATGCACTTATTATGTATTCACAATAATGCTGAGGGGATGGTGATTACTAGTTGGTCTCAAGTCCGCTCTAGTTCATCACAACCTCATGCCCAACAGAAGAAGAGTGTCCAAGCCTGTACCACCTTCATTATCATTGTTATGTTTGAGCCCAGGGAGAGTCTTCCTCTTCCTCATTGACCCTCTCTTTTATAAAGCCTAATATACTTCTCCAGGTACATACTCGAAGCACATGAGAGCATTCTTGCCATTCCACTCTTGGAAAGAACACTCAGCTCCAAGGCATATTAGCTTGTTCTTCTGGCAGCCCATGATCATTCAATATTCTTTGTCAACACTATAATTCAAAGGTATAGAATTGTCTCTTTTTTCTATACATGTCCATTTGAAATATCCCAGCTTGTCAGGTGCTCCTTAGCTTTCAAAATGATATCTTCAATTTTTTGAAAGAGTCCTTTTGCATCATATTTGTCCAGTGCAATACGTTTTATGATTTCTTTACTTCCATGGTACGCACTGTAGTAGACATCATGATAATCATAGATTTTCAGGTGAGATAACAAGGTCCAGCAATGCTACTTATCGAAGACTTCCCCCATTAAGTCATGAAAGTGCTATTTGGAATTTGCAAGACTGACTTCCAGAAGATCTGCTGACTACATTTTGTAGCATATTTGCTGGTTAGCAAAGCATGAATCAATTTCCAAGTTTTAACATGGAAAGAATACATAGTTCTCAGAGCCTGGTAATAAAATCTGAATATTATACACTCTGCTGTTAATGCAGTTAACTACTGAGGATTTTCTGAAGACTCAGACATATATTCACATTCTCCAAACATTTTAATTTTATTAGTATTTCAATCCAATGCCAACATTTAAGACTCCATTGTTTTGGTTCACTTTTGATTTTAACTTTACATTTTATAATTGATCTGGTTTGAGGGCTAGTGCAAGAAAAGATTATAAAATGTGTTCTTGTGTTTACTATCATGATTTTGGTGTGACATTTTATGACCATAAGACAAAATTCCAACACATATTGGCCAAACAAGACTGGATTTTGTGAGAATGTCGAGGTCCAGCAATGTGTCTTGAATGCCTAGTATGCAAGATATATGTGAATTTTGGGTAAGAGGGACAATAATTCCCATAGGAAAACGTGTTTAGTTATAAGAATAAGAGTAGAGGGATGCTAGACCAGAAAGAGAGAGAGAGAGAGAGATTTTACTACAGTCTGCATAAGAAATATCTGTCAATGAAGTCCTTGTTTGATTTCAGTCTCTGGGCATTGTGAATATCATATCTGATTTGTGATTCTCATAGAGTGAGAAGGAGTCTTGAAGTCATTATCTGCTGACCACCTCCAAACGAAGAAAAAAACAACACATACGAACAGTTGCTTATTGAACATAGAACTCTGTGCTATAGAACTTCAATGGCTGTTTTTTTCAGAAATAGATTGCCAGGTCTTACTTCACAGACACCTATAGGTAGTCTAGAACCTTCAACTTTTTGGTCAGCAACTGTTTGCCTCACTCAGGGAATCCATTCACCACAAGAGTGTGCAATCAATAAACAGGTTCACTAATATTATTTCTTTTTATATTTCTTGCTGTATGATTTTTTCATAAATATGTGGGACAAAAACACATAAACATTCATACATATTTGAAGATTTTATTGTGCTTTCAGTGAAAGTTTGTAGAATAAGTTAATTTCTCATTCAACATTCTACACACATTTGCTTTGTAACAGTAGTTGCAATCCCCTTCATGTAACAGCCCCCTTCTCACTTCTTCCCTAACCTCCCTGTTTCCACTCACTTATCATGCCTCTTCCTTCCTACCTGCTGAATTTTATTTTTGGACAAATGCTCTTCTTTTGGTCTAGATGGCTAATTGTCCTGTATATTTTTTTTGCGGGGAGGGGGGGGCGGCAATCACTGCCCTCAGGTGGTGGGAGTAGGAGGCCCAGCCTTTGTTCCATGGAGCTGGAATCAAATCTCCATCCCAGTGGGCCACAGTCCTGCGACAACCACTACGCCACCAGGGCTCAGCCCTGTCCTGTATATATTTTAACAATCTGTTTATAAATTTCTTTTGACAAGAGTGAATAAATACATATAAATAAACACATATAAATAAAAGTAATTTTTAATATTTGTTTTATGGAGGAAGCTTCCAAAAGTTAGTGGGAAAATGAAATTACAAGCAAGGGAATTTTGCCAGGAACATATATATATACATATATACATATATATACATATATACTTTTATTAAGGGCTCTTACATCTCCTATCACAATCCATACATTCATCCATTGTGTCAAGTATATTTGTATTCATGCTGCCATCATCATCATTTTCAAAGCATTTTCTTTCTACTTGAGCTCTTGATATCAGCTGCTCATTTCCACCCACCTCCCTCATGAACCCATGATAAGTTATATATTATTATTATTTTCATATCTTATATCGTACTTTGTCACCCATTACCCACTTTTGTGTTGTTCATTCCCCTGGCAGGGGGTTATATATTGATCCTTGTGATAAATTCTCCCTTTCACCCACAACCTTCCACTTCCCCTCCTGGTATCTCTATTCTCAAAGTTGGCCCTGAGGGATTTACTCTATCCTGGCCCCAAGGGGTTTATTTACACTGTTTCAGGCTCTTCTCTGTAGCAGGACACATGTTTCGGCCTAAACCAATTTGTAAGGTAGAATTGAGGTCAGGATAGTGTAGTGGTGGTGGTGGAGGAGGGGAGGAAGCATTAAAGAACTAGAGAAAAGTTGTATGTTTCATTGGTGCTATACTACAGCCTGACTGGCTCATCTCTTCCTTGTGACCCTTCTGTGAGCAATGTCTAATTGTCTACAGATGGGCTTTGGGTCTACACACTCACACACACACACACACACATTCACATTGGGTATGATTTTGTTCTGGGTCTTAGATGCCTGATAATTGACCCCAAGGACACCTCATGATCGCACAGACTGGTGTGCTTCTTCCATATAGGTTTGTTGCTTCTCAGCTAGATGGCACCTTGTTTATCTTCAAGTCTTTAGGACCCCAGATGCTATATCTTTTGATAGCCGAGTACCACCAGTTTTCCTCACCAAATTTACTTATGCACACTCCTTGTCTTCAGAGATCATGTTGGGAAGGTGAGCATCACAGGAGACTGGATTATTAGAACAAAGTATTCTTGTGTTGAGGGAGTACTTGGGTCAATTGTCAGGAACATCTGAAAATCTCTCATATTAGTAATGTTTAATTGATAAAGCTGAAGATTACAATAGCTATTCAATGCCATCCCAGAAAACATTGCCACCACTGTGATTATGATTCCTATTTATAATGTGACCAGAAAAAAAGAATATATTTTAGTCTTTGCCCCAATCAACTCCTCTCTGCTTGTCAATTAGATGTTTTTCTATTTGCCCTTTAAGACTCTATTCAAACAGCACCTTTTCCACTTGGCTGTATGCTTCTCCCATGGCAGGTCCCCAGTTTAGTAGATGATCTTGCCATCCTGCTCCCCCCATTTGTTTCTCAAGGACAGAGCTCCCAGAGGGGAGAGTTGCCTTATACATGGATTGTATTTCCAACTTCCAACAAAGTATGGGGGAGTAGGTGCTCAGTAAATGTCCATGGAAGAAAGAAGAGAAAGGAAGGAGGGAGGAAAGTAAACTTTTAGTGTGCAGCATGACCTCATCACATGTATTTGCATGGCTAAAAGTTACCTATGGTCACAATCATCTCATGTGTCATGCAAGAGGAGACACCTCCTCCTCTGCATAAGAGATAAATCTTTTATTTATGTAGCAAAGACTCAGAAACTTATATGAGTATGAAGTCTATAAAAACATAGGATTTACTGACTGGTCTTCTTTTAATACAGAGATAAAGGTTCATTTCTTCAACTGGCTTGCAGGTTTCACTGCCAATCTGAAGTAGAAGTTGGGAACTGCAGAGACCAGAGTCTCTTTAATGTCTTTGTTTGCCTAATAATAGGGGCTTCACATGTGTTTGGCAATTGATTTTTGTTGGAGATCATTCAAGTTTCTCAGTTCCTTATAAACATTTAGAGGAAAAACATTATCCTCTTGGATTTCAGGGTGAATTAAGATAGATCTTCTAAAATTAAAATGGATTTAAGATAGAGCTACACAAAACACAGTGCTCTTAAAACCTAGCCATTAATTGAAGAGATATCTCATTAATCTGAATTTAACTTAAAAACCTTACATGAATTTCTTGCGTGTGAATCCTTTCTGCCTCAAGCTATGGTTCTTCAGAGTTCCCAAAAGGTTGAGTTGCTGTTGCTTTCAATAATTTATAGTACTATTTAGTATGTCTGAAGATTGAGAACATAACCATACTGTACAAATGCCATTGATAAGGGTCACCTGAGACAGAAGAGAAATAGTCCATCATGCTAAGTAATAGTTCTGTTCTACTCTTTAGTTGGTATAGATTTATATAAGCTCTTTTTGGGTATTTTTATATGCATAATTTTGAAATGATAAAATCAATCTCCATTTCTAAAAGGCTTTAATAAGTAAGCCAGCATGGATGGTACCTGCCCTTTAAATGGCGATATTGGAACCCCCCCCCCATCTATATCATGGCTATAAGGATGGCAAAGGTTAAATCACTCAGTAACTTGATAATACTGTTCTTGTTATCAGTTGCCATCAAGTCAGTTCTGGCTGAGAGGGGCCCCGTGTCACTGAGTAGAGCAGCCCCAGTGGGTTTTCTCAGCTGTAATGTTTGCCAGAGTAAACCAGATCTTTTAACTCGCAACCACTGGGTGGGCTCAAAACACCAAAACTTTGGTTAGCAGCTAAACATTTAACGGTGTATGTTTATTATATTTGGGAATAATACCAAAAAACTCACATCATTTTTTAAATTAAAAAAAAAACGTTTTTTAAATGGGTCAAAGAAGAGATCCTATGATAAGGTATTAAATCTTAACCTAAATACATCTGCCATTTAGGCCCCTTCAGCCCTGAGATGTTTTTACCACCACTGGAGACACAAAACTCTGCACTCCCTGGCCTGTGATTGTCCTGGTGTGATTGCATGTGCCTTGTGAGTCTGAAGATGACTTTAAAAACTGGCATCGGACATATGGACTAACAACAGACTTGTGGCTTGGCCTGGACTGGGTTGGGATGCTTTCTCAATGTTCCATTCCTCTCGAATATAGACCTCTCCCTTCTATACAGATGCATGTTTATGAATTGGTTTCTCTAGTCCACCCAGATTAACACAGGATCCACCAGAGACTCAATCCATGTGGAAATGAGACAAGTAGATTTTGCGCTTCCACTGTCATCCATAGACATCTGCAATCTAGGTATTCAAATTTAATCTCTGAAATTATTTCCTCCTTTGGATTTGGATTTTACTATTTACCATCCTTGGATCAAACAGGCTAGTGTGCTTCTACCATGTGAATTTAGTTGATGCCTTATGTAGATGTCTGTTTGAAGCTAAGAGTTTAATATGCCAGAAACAATTTTTTTTGACAGTCATAGACCATCTAGTTTCTTCACCACCCGTATCTTCAGTGATCTCTTTATGAAACTCCCAGAACACACACAAGTAAATTTTCTCAGTACAATAGATATTATAGCACACTTTAATGTTTACATTTTATTTATCTTTTTCTTATAATTTGAGTGAAAGTTTACAGACCAGATTGGTTTTCCATTCAACAATTCATCTATATTTTTGATTTATGGCATTGATTGCAATCCTCATAATGTAACAGCATGTTTTCTCTCTGTTTCCTTTTCCCTTCATTCCCCTTTTCTATCCCTTCTTGTTTTATGCATTTATTGCTCGACAAATGTTGCTTGTTTGATCTCATGTGATTGATTCAAAGTGTTTGTACCTCCCTGATACTATGACTCACCATATTGACCTGTCCATTGTTCAGCTGAAAGCTGAATCATGGGGGATGAGCTCAATTCCAGGCTAGGGGGGTGTCTAAAAGCCATAGTCTTGGGGGGTTCCACTGGTCTCTATCAGACCAGTAAGCTTGGTCTTTTATTTATTTTTGGCGTGCTTATATCTTAAAGAAAAAAAGAACTTAATTTACTCTGTAAAACTGGGGTAAAAAGAAAAGTACACTTTCAAGTTAGTTTGATGCCAAATAGACTAAAGTTCAGCAGAGGACTAGAAAGGAATTCTCCAATCTCGAGCCACACAAAGTTCAGAGTTTCAGCAGACAGTGATCCTTCCTCTGGCTCAGAGGCCTATGGGCTGCAATCTAAGGAAACTAGCTTGAACTGAGATGAGAGGAAATCACACACCCAACTTTCCCCAGTGCGTCTAACCAAAGCCAGATATCTGGTGCAACCAAAGGAAAGGAGCACTTAGAATAATCCAATCTTTGCATGGCAACGCCACATGTGTCAGAGTAAACCTACACTCTGCAATGTAGTCAAAGACAGACTTTTTACAAGTAGATTGCCGTATCTTTCTTTCAATAAACCCTTATATGGACTCCAATTTTTAGGCTAGCAGTCAAGAGCATAAACTATTTGTATTACCCAGAAAAAGCCATCCTGCCTCATAGCAGTGTGTGGTAGGGGTTGAAGGTGGGGGCAGGGGGAGGAAAAGCGCCTTAGGAAAGACTCACCAAACCAAAAACTAAAATCACTGTTACTGAGGCATTGCTGAGTCGCAATGACAGTAAGATGAGGTAGAACTGTCCCTTTGAGTTTCCTGGACTGTGAATTTTTATAGGAGTAGAAAGCCTCCTCTTTCTCCCATGGACTGATTGGTGGTTTTGAACTGCTGACTTTGTGGTTAACAATGAACACAGAAGAGTTATGCCATCAAAGCGCCTCAGGAAAGACTGACATGCATGTTACACAAAACAATCATTCTGTTTTTTCACTGAACATTTTTCCTCCTTGAGAAGTTCTAGCAATGATTGCAAACCGTGGCCAAGGCTAATGCCCATTTTTCCCTCCACAATACGTCAAGTCTGTTACTCTTTCCATCTTCAGTGTCACCACCATGCTAATCCAATATTGGAACCCCTGAATTGACCTTCTCACTATTTCCTGCTTTCACACTTTCCACCTTAAAAGTCACTATCCTGTAGTCAGAGCAATCTTCTTAACATAAATCCAGTTCTCTCTCTCTCTCTCTCTCTCTCTCTCTCTCTCTCTCTCTCTCTCTCTCCCTCCCACCTCCCCACCACACACACAAAGCCCTCCAATGGCTTTCCGGTTGTCTTAAAACAAAGCTGCAACTCTTTGCCTTGACCTATAAAGCCTGTGGTATCTAATCCTGCTTATGTCTCCCACCACATCTCAGCTTTTGTCCCCTCACACACTGCTCTCTAACTGTATTTACCTACAGGCAAGTCCTAGAGGACATACAAAGATTCCCTTTCTTAAATATCTTTGCACTTGATGGCTCTGTTAACTGAAAAAACTTTTTACTTGGCTGGTCTCAAACCTTGGGTCTCATTTACAAAATTGTCTCCTAGTAGAAAGAAATGTTCTGAAAATGATAATGGCAACTTATGTACAAATGTGCTTGACACAATGAATGTATGCATGGATTGTGATAAGAGCTGTAACAGCCCCCAATAAACTGATTTTTATAAAAGAAGAAAGCGGTTTTCTTAGAAAGGGAGAGATTTCCCACTTGCCTACATGCAAACCTGACAAATGTACTCCAGTACCTGTAATCTACTAGTAAGTCTATTTGTAAAAAAAAAAAAATTGTTTTTTAATGTGAAAGTTTACATTTAATAGCAAATCAGAATACCACTCAGCAATCAATACCCAATTGTTCGCCAGCTATTTGGCGAATGTTGACAATTTGGTCTTGTAAGTTTGACCACTTAAATGAGTTGATTCCTCATATGTGTTATTGTTTATTTTATAGGCTAATCTATGATTCAACTGAAACGCTATCTCTGGGAGTGGTTTCAGGTCCAAATTAAATAATATTTTAGGCCAATAATTCGGGGAGCTCCTCTGCATCATTTCAGTGCGCCTGCTCTTTTTACCTAGCTATCATATCTAGCTATTTACTCAGTCACCTAGTGAATCTACACTCTACATTTTTCTCCATGGTAACCAGAACTTTCTATTGTGGCCCTAGTCAGATTGGTCCATGGTGCCAACTGGGCACTAATTCTTCTGGTCGCAAACCTTTTTTTTAATATAACGTGCACATCCAAATGCCACACACACACACACACACACACACACACACAAATATGATGTAAATAGCACACAGGCAGTGGATGGAAAGAGGGTTGCAAACTTTGTGAGAAATTGCATCCTGTGTACATTAATCCACACTAGTTCTGTGGGCGGGTTTTTTCTTTAGACCTTGGCTTCTCTTCACTCTCCTTTGCTGCAGGTGATATGTGACCAATAAGAGTATCTTAGATGGTTACTCACCAGATTCCAGAAGCTACTTTCTAAACTTGAATGTGGCACACTATCGATATGAACAAAGTTATGCCAGTGGGCTAGTTGTCCCATGAGATGGCAAGTATTTAATAACCAGCTGTGTGCCTGTATGCACATGCGCAGAAAGCTGGAACTTCTAGGCTAATCTATTGTCCTATGGAAATGTCAGGCATTCAATCCAGATGCAGAACAATTGCCCAGCTTAGCTGAAAGCACAGACAAGCAGGCAAGGCCAGAGGGAGGAAGCAGAGGCCTGTGTATCAGGGGCATGTGACCAGGACTTCAGCTACCACTACGTCCTTGGTTGCTTTTGAGGCTACCCAGACGCTGGGAGCATTAGCAGGAAGTATCCTGAGTGACAGAAAAGAAGATACTCACTAATTCCAAAGGAGACTAAAATACTCCCAGTCTCTCCAAATACTGTGCTTTCTTTCCCAGAAAAGAAGGGGCAGGAGGAAAGCTGGATGCAGTTGTCACAGTAGACGTGTGGGACCGACTACGACTACTCCCTGGATTTCTAAGGCTATGAATTTTGAGGGCAGCAGACAGCCTCATCCTTTTTCAAGAAGCAGCCAGTGCTTCTGAGCCTCTGACCATGTGGTTAGCAGCCCATGCTTCATCCACATAAACTGCCTTCTTTTTTTTTATAACCAAATCACTGACCTGAGCCCAAAGCCTCAAGGTAAGGAGCCTCCATGGTCACCCGCTTTCATCCACACCTACTGCAGAACATTTCTCCGTAACACCAGTTACCTTTACATCACGCAGGCCTTTTGGCCTCAAGCATACTTATTTCTCTTTCCTTTTAGCTCTCTGTTCCTCAGACATTTCACTTTCTCAACCTAAGACAATGCTCACACCGCCATGGGTAAATGATACCCATCTGTATCTGCAGTATCTCATTTTACTCAGTGCTGTTTTTGGTTCTTACAGCTGACTGACTTTCAGAGGTATGAAATGATTGGACAGATTTCTTGCCAGACTGGTTGCCAAATTCCCAATTCTGTAAATGGGCCAAAAAGTCCTTTTTTTTTTTTTTTTTTTTTTTGTATTAGGATTCTTAGGAGGTTTGTTAATAATCTTCTTCTTTAAAAAAAATCATTTTATTGGTGGCTTTAACAGCTCTCATAGAAATTCATACACATGACTGAGCCCCGGTGGGATAGTGGTTGTGCGTGGGACTGCAGCCCACTGGGACAGAGGTTCAATTCCAGCAGTGGGTCTGGGCCTCCTACTCCCACCACCGGTGAGCAGTGATGCCAAAAAAAGAGAAATTCATACATATAACGATTGTATCAAACACATATGTATATATGTTGACTTCATCATTTTCAAAATATTTTCTTTCTACTTGAGCCCTTGGCATCAGTTCCTCTTTTTCCCTCATTACCTCACCCTCCCACTATACTGGACCCCTGATAAATTATAAATTATTATTATTTTCATCTTATACTACCTGCTGTCTCCCTTCATCGATGTTATTGTGTTTGTCCCTCTGAAGAGGTGCGGGAGTGGGGGACCATTGTGCATCATTGTTGTCAACTCTTGCTTCTCCCCTCTCTCCTCACTACCCTATGATGTTTCTACTCCTATTGCTGCTCCTGAGGGTTTTATCTGTCCCGGGTTCCATGTACCGGGAGTTCTTATCTGGACCAGTGTATGTACTCAGGTTTAGCGGAAGCTGTAAGCTAGTAGGGTCATGATAGTGGGGAGGAGGAAGCATTTAAGAACTAGAGCAGCAGCTGGTTGCAACCTGTGGTCGCGGCCCCTTTGGAAGTCGAATGACCCTTTCACGGGGGTTGCCCAATACATAAGATTAGCAAAATTAGAGTTATGAAATAGCAATGAAATAATTTTATGGTTGGCAAGGGAGGGGGGTCACCACAGCATGAGGAATTGCATTAAAGGGTCACAGTATTAGGAAGGTTGAGGAATATTGTGTTCCGTTGGAGCTGTGATGCGCCCTGGCTGTCTTATTCTTTCCTTGTGACTCTTCGGTGAGGGAATGTCCAATTATCTACAGATGGGCTTCGGGTCTCCACTCCTTCCCCCATCATTTGCATCACTATACTTCAAACTTGTGTGCTTTAAAATGTTCCTTGCAATACAGGTGTTCTCTATAAAATTCATATGCACCACATCCATAGATGTATTAAAGACAACCTATTCACAGAGTACGCCATATTCATGAGAGCGAGGCAGCCTTTACAATACGAGGAGGCTACCTTACACTCCTCTTTCTAAAGTTGTAGCCCTGAGGCCTGACCAACTTGGCTTTCAGAGGAGAACACTCAGTAACAGAGGTAAATATCCTTTGAACCAACACACCTGATTTTTTTAGTCACATGAGTTAGGAAATTTTCCTTTCCTACGTAGAAACTCTCCCTTTAATGGGCAGAAAAGTTTTACAGGATTACAAAATAGTTTTTCATTTCATATGGAAAACATAAGGAAAAATAAATTGAATGTAAAAAACAATCCTAATATGCAGGGCTTGGAAAAGATAAAGGAA
>PVJH01041923.1:0-14641 GCA_004026705.1 Nesogale talazaci | reverse complement strand
GGGGCCCTACAACCCCCATCACAATCCCCAACAACATCAGTTGTATTCAGGCCACTTTTACACACCCATTGCCATCATCACTCTCAAAACATTCTCCCTCCCTCCATGCCCCCATTATCTGCCCCCTATATTACGTTGGCACCAGGCAATTGCTTCTATCAGATTTTTAAGTCATACGTCAATTAATCCTGCGATTCCATTCCTAGAAATCTACTTAGAGAAACACTCAAATCATGAATGCAATGGAATGTTTGCAAGGAAGACCATGCCACCAAGATACAAAACACTGGCAACCATTTGGATATTTACCAACAGAGAGATACATTCTCCTAAAAGGTGCGTGTACGTTCTTCAAAGTTGGCGGTGATTACTTGAGGGAAGGACACAGACCCTGGGTAATGACCAACTTGTCTCACTGTTAACTCCATCTACCAGATGCCACCTATATGATGTGTAACTTTCACATTCTATTAACACCTTAAAAACCTGCTATTTTAAAGTCAAGAAGCTAAAAATCAAGCAACCAAATCAATGTGAAGGGGTGGGGACGTAGTGGAGATCCAAAAAATCATCTGCAAGTTAACACATTAAAGACCGGATAAACTCGGGATCCATCTGCAATGTGTTAAGAGACCTCGAAGACAAGCAGACAAGACAACACGGTATTTTGTTGTTGATTTGGCATGTCTGC
Source organism: Nesogale talazaci (assembly GCA_004026705.1). Lineage (NCBI taxonomy): Eukaryota > Metazoa > Chordata > Mammalia > Afrosoricida > Tenrecidae > Nesogale > Nesogale talazaci. Next base: position 13,950 of record PVJH01041923.1, on the reverse strand, counting down.
AGTTACTCACTTGGGACTTTACCCGAGGTCTCCCTAGCCTACTTTGTTTTCCCAACACTAGAACTTGCTACCTGTAAGAACTCCCATTTGCCTGGTTCTCACCTGGAAAAGTGTCTTCAGGAATCTTTCTTTCCTTCTTCCATAGTTCTTCCGCCTCCTCTAACTGAGACACCACGTCTGGTTTGGAAAGCTGATGTTCTGTTCAAGGAAAAAGCGACAGGGCTTGGCGGGGGGGTGGCTTCTGTTCAGGAGAAAATGCTGTCTCACTGTTGCACACACTAGGTCCCCACCTGTCTTCCACTATGCTCTGGCCTAGGGTAATGAAACCACCTCATTCCTGATGCTTGCTTTGCTCAGACTCTAAATTAGGGATATCTGTGGTGCTCACTTGTGGCCAATGGTTCAGCAAGGGAGGTCAGGTTGGGATCTTTGAGGAGAAAGCTTTTGTTTCCTGATAAGCATGACAGCTGTGAAATGAAGGTTTACCAGGGTTTCTTCAACCCATTCTTTCTGCTTTCAGTAGAGATAGGACACTGAGAGCTGCCAATATGCAGATTCAATCATTCAAAGGATGAAAAAACACACAAACAATGAAGGGCTGTTCAAAGAACCACTCCAGGATACTTGAAACTCAGAAGTTGCAGACTCCAGGTCGCTGGATCTCTTGTTATGACAACAAACATCTCTCAATATGGTTGCAAACATCCTTTTAGGTGGAGGGCCCACCTTCCAGCCTTCAGGGGCTCTGAGGGAAGGCCTAGGTCAAACTTCAGAAGGGGACCATCTTTCTCCTTCGGACCCCGGGGCCCAAACGTATCCACCCCATCCCTGCAGCAGGACTGCAAGCACAGACACCCACTTCTGAGGCACCACTTTGCACTTCAAAGCAGGATCTTTATTGACACGAGACCAGCCTTACCCACTGAGACCAGGTTCCGGTAGTTCTCCAGCGTCATGTCCCTGTACAGGGTCTTCTGAATGGGATCCAGCAGTTCCCACTCTTCTGGGGTGAAATTCAGGACCACGTCTTCAAAGGTCACTGGTTCCTAAGACCCACAAGTTCCTGTTCAGCCAGGATCAGTCCTTAGCCATGCTGGCAAGGAAGGAAAGGCTGACCAGGCACAGGGCACAGAGGATGGTAGCAAGGTGACCTGAACATTCGGGGTTCAGAAAAATCCAAGTCCCACGGAGGGCCCCATTTTTACAGGCATATCTCATTCTATTGAGTGTGAGGTTTGTGGCAACCCTGAGGCAAGTCTATCCACACCCTTTGTCCAACAGCTAAGTATAAATTCCTGTGTGGGTGTGTCACATTTTGGAAATTCTTAGCATACTTCAAAGTTTCCCATGCCATAGCACTGCACATTACAACATAACTAGCTGTCTCACGCAAGTGACGTGGACGACATAACTTTTATATGGAATGGGAACGCCCCCCAAAATAAAAGTGTGATCTGCCTGGTGATAATATCGTTTTATCGAGTTGGTCTGGAACACCCTGAATTATCTGAGGTATCCCTGTAGAATGTGCACCCTGAGCAAGCTCAAGGGCCTTGAGCAGACCCTGGTTCTGGCACAAGGGCAGCACTCCAAGCAGAACTGGGCCGCCTTCTGCTGTGACAGATCCCTTTCTCACTAACCCTTCAACTTAGGGTTGGGAGTATTTAAACCTCCCCCTGAGGAACTCCTTGCAGAATCACTCACACAAACACACTTCAGTCTTCCATTCGGGATCGGTCCTCTCCCTACTTCTCCACCCTTCAGTCAGGATGACACCCGTCTCTTTGGAAGGGCACTGGGCTCACCTTCCGTCCCACTCGATGCCAATGGAGCGGCTGAAATCTAAATGCCAGCCTGCCCAGACCTCTCACCTTCAAAGGAAAATGGAAGAGCACGAATCTGATGCTCACTGGCGCTGTGGCTGTCTCTGCCGCTAGCCAGGGGCCAGGACCCAGAGATTGACAGCCTTGGAAACCCTATGGGTGCAGTTCTCACCTGTCCCGAGTCACCAGTGACACGAGGGCGAGTGAGGGTTTGGTTTTAACCGAACTCTCAAAACCTTCCCTAACTTGGGCTCTGCTCTAAGCCAGCACGGCAGGCTGCTCCCCCGGGTATCCTGGGGTCTAGACGACTCACCTCCCCGCAGAGACAGCCTCGAGCTCAAGGACGCCTCCACTTACCCCAGACCAGGCCTTGGGGCGACCGGAGGGCTTCGCGTCCACTCGGTTCCTCGACATCACTCTGGTGGGGACGGGCCAAGTCCTGAAAAGGCCACTATTAGGAAAGGGGGGGGGGTAAGAGCTGTGGGCTGGGTCGCAGTGCGTTGTCCAGGGAAGCCGCTCAAAGTGGCAAATCCAGCGCCGACTTCGGGGAACCCACTGGGGACCGGGCAGTTCTCCCACGCGCCACGCCCGGGGGAGGGAGGAGCCCCCGTGGCCCCCGCAGGCGGTGGGGGGCCCCTCCACGCCGGCAGGGTCGGGCCCCTGCGGCCCCCAGCACCCTCGAAGGACGCGGTCTTCCTCGCGCCCGCGTCCCAACCACGCCGCCCCAGCCGTCAGCGGGCGTCACGCGGGCCCGGCCCCGGCGCGGAGCGGGAGCGGGAGCGGCCGGCCGCGGACCTGGCTCCAGGCGCTCCTCGACTCCGCCGGGCCGGCCCTGCGCGCACGCTCCCCGACGGGCGCGGGCTGCACGCCGCACTCACCCGCGCCCGTGTCCCACAATGGCTCCGCGCGAGCCGCGCAAAGTGCGTCAGAGGCCCGCCCGGACTACAACTCCCAGACGCCCCGGCGGCGGCCACGCCCGGCCGCGCCCGAACGACGGCCATTTTAGCCGGCCCCCGCAGGGCGCCGGCGAGGACTGGGGGATCGCCGAGGGGGTCGTCGACGGGATTTCTTGGCGGCTCCGCGGGACGGGGAGGTCGTGGGGCCGCGGGTTACAGCCCCGCAGAATGGAGTACAGACGCGGGGAGGAGGGGGCTGGAAGGGTCGGGTGGGGCCAGGGTCGCGTGGGTTTGGAGGGGGGCGGAGTCTGGTCGGTACGTCCTCCTGGAAGGGGCGGGGCCTGATGGCGAGGCCGTGAAAGCTCTTGGACGGGAACCAGAAAGGCGTATGCTTGGCACCCAGCGGCACAGCCTCCCTCTGAGGGAGGAAGATGTCACTGGCTTCAGTAATCTCGGAAACTCCTGTGGGGTGGGGGGTCGGGGGGGTGCGCTCGTCTACCCCAACCCAGTGAAAAATGTGGAGGAGCAGTGACAGGGTTGTAAGGGTGCAATCGGTGGTGTTACCAAAACCCATGCCATCTAGTAATAGCGATCCATTTTAAGTGTCCAAGGCCGTGAATCTTTCTCCTGGAGAGTGGCTGGGGAGCCGGGTGGGGTTTGAACAGCCAATTTTGTGATTAGGAATCCAACGTGTACTCGACAGTGCCATCAATGTTCCTGATTTGTGGCATGTAGGAAGGTGGGAAGGACCAAACCTGCCATCACCAGTTTCTCAGGGCCTCTCCCTCCCCACCCCCAAATCCAAAATGGGAAATATACTTTCATGTGTTAAAGAAGCGTTGGGGAGACTCTTGTGAGGAAACGTAGGTGTTAGAGAGGATGGACAGGCTAGGCCTGAAAGTACAGGGCGGGGATTGAAAGTCTATATCGTCCATAGAGAGGAAGGGAAGCAAGGTAAGAGTGGTGAGGAGAATGGGGTGGCAGACTTGGGGTTGTGAAAATGTCTTTGGGACTGGCCTAAAATCCCAAATTCTAGGAAGTTCAGAATTGTGCAGAGGAAGTACAAGGGAAGGGGGGAAATCTCTCCCAATCCCAGGGACATATAGGAAAGAATAGTCTATAAGCCAGCTGTTTCTTAATAGAATTCTCAGCTTCCATTCCAGGAGATCTGAATTTATCTCCCAGCCAATGCGCTGGTGTGGCCACCACCTGTCCCTCAGCGGAGACATTTATGTTACTATTGACAGTGCAGGAGTCTCCAGCAGACCTTGAAGATCAAGAGTAGATAGACAGGCCTGGTGATATGTGATTGAAAACCAGCCAGTGAAAACTACGAATGGCAATAGTCTGATCCACAGTAGATGGTACAGAACTCTTTGGTTGGATTGTGCATGTGATCACCAAGGTAGCGGGGCACAACTTGATAGCCCATCACTCTTCGCCGTTGAGTAATTTTGACTCGGTGACCCTACCAGGGGTTTTAGAGATCGTGCATCCATACGGAAGCAGTGCAGCCTCATCTTTGTCCTTCTGAAGAATGGTTGGTGGTTTTGAACTGCAAAGTCAGGAGAGCTCGGGAGAAGGGATGGGATAAGGGACGCGTGAGAGTGGGGAAGAACCTGTGACTAGTGCCCTTTTATGCTTAAGGAGACTCTTGGGAGCCATGGTGTGTAAGGCTACGAAGAGGAGATAGACTGTGCGGTGCCATCTTCTTTCTGAGGAGGCCAGGACACAGGCACAGTCTTAGCTTGTTCTCCTCAGAGCCCAGCCTGTTCTTGCTTTTCTCACAGCCCGGGGATCTGGTGTTCTCATCTTCCTTAGCAGACGTTTGATCGGGAACCTAGAGTTGGCAGTTAAAATAGCTGATGGGGTTTTAAAAAAAGGAAGACTTGAGGTTCTTTGTAAGAATGGTAGCCAAGAAAGCCCCGTGGAGCAGTTCTGCCCTGTCATGCAGACGGTCAAATTGGATCTGACAGCAGCATATGCTTCAAGGGAGCTGTTTCCCAAGCTTTAGGCCCTTGGTTCTCTTTACTATGCTATTCTCTGATGCTTTCCTGTTCCTCCTACAGTCATTGATAAGTTGACTACCACCATGATTCAGACGGGATGTAGAACATAGGAAAAATCTGAGCTCTCCGCAGAGGCTGGCCATAAGAGGCATTAGGGAGTGATCTGTTTCAAAGAGGAGTGTGAAAAGTGATACAGAAGGCGGGACAAAATAGATTTGGAAGAACTAGAGTTCACACCTATGCACTGAAAATCTTCAGGAAAATCTTCGGTGATGCTTTGTGCACTGAGCTGACCATCTGCAGGTGGGTGGGTTCTGGTGCCCTGTGTCACTTGGTCTACGTAATGTGGACAGGGAACAAGCCACCCCCCCACCCCCAGCAGGGCTCTCAGCAGCACTTCCCAGGACACTCCCTTTCTTTAAATGAACACAAACCAGCTAAGTGTTTTTTCTGCCTTGGGAAGCATATTCTTTCTGTTGAAAATAATGTCTGTCCTACACTTTGTTTCTCCTCCTTTCAACAGCCATGGCTATGCAGTGTAGCCTGCTAATCAATGTACTAGAACTTGAGATTCGCACAAAGGAAGGAAAGCTGTTGGCAATCAGTTTTTAAATTCATGAATGTTCTTATCACAGTTATGATACGAAACATCTAAGTGAAGATGAACAGAGCTAAATGTGATAATGATTGAAAAAGAAAACAAAAATACAATTAATACCAGATAACATGGATAAACTTAAAATACCCAACTGGAATTTTTTCTTTTTTTAAATGAGATTGCAGGAAGTCAAGTAGAATGAAAGTACACATAAATTGACATACACATGAACACAAAGTTTCTAATTATAAGAAGTATATTGAGATTTATCTCAGTTTAGACAAATATAAGACACAGCAACCTTCTTGGAAGTGTAGGGAATCCATATGAAGACAAACTCCTGGCAAGCACTAAAAGTTAGCTTCAATAGATGACAACTGTTCCAGAATGAGAAAGCCAATGTGTAAATGGCCAGTTCTTCCAAAATTCATCAATAGGCTCAATACATGAACAACTGGAATAACAATAGGATCTTTTCCAGGGCCTTGTCCTCAAAACTGAAGAAAATAATTGACTGCTTTCTTCACAAGAACAATCGAGTTACATTCAAACTTATTAAGGGGAAAATGCCTAGAAACAGTTAAAAACTATTCTTTGTTTTTCCCAAGAAGTCCAGATATCACACTCAGCTAACAAATATATCATAAGACTGTTTTTTTTTTTTGGTTGTTTCTTGAGGAAGACTGCTTATTTTGTGGTTCAGCAGTTGGTATAGTTTGTTTTGTAGTGGAGACCCCTGGTGTATCGCTAACAGTTTTTTGTTTTGTATTCACCCAGTTACACCTAATTAGGAAGAAGAGCGGGGGCGGAGGAGGATACCCTACCCACATCTATCCATGTAACTGGATGAGCTTGCTTGCGCTGTGCAGTGTCCTTGAACCTCAGGCATATCGCTGGGCTGCTTTGGTTTTTGTTGTGGCCTCTTGACTGTAGCTGGAGATAGCAAATGCGGTGACCAGGCTTTGGGGTGACTGCCGTTGGTTCGTCCCTTTTGTGTGCCTCCAGGCTTGGCTCAGGTGAGTGGTCAAGCTCTGCCCACACAGCCTGGCCCGTTGTGATGGTTGCTGTGAGGAGTTCCCAAGTCCTGACTCAGCAAGACTTGGCAAGAGACCTAGAAGCAGGCATGTGGGTAGTAAGAAGGTCTTTCTGGCCCCAACTAATGAACTGTTTCATCACTCTGTATCTTAGATGAAATATGGAAGAAGCAGGGACTTCCAGGGCTGGTCCTTGACTTACCCGTCATCTGGCACCGCCCATCCTTGGTCTCAGCCCTCCTCAGTATATTGTTTCAGTTGATCCTAAAGATCTGTACAGTCCTACTCCCACCACCAGAGGGCAGTGATGCCTTAAAAAAAAAAAAAAAGATCTGTACAGTATCCCTGGTAGTGAAACAGTTAAGTGTTTGGTGGTTTAAAGCCACCACGTGGCTCTGCAGGAGAAAGCCCTGACCCTCTGCTTCAGTTGAAATGACAGCCTGAAAGCCTCATGAGGCAGATCTGCTCCATGTCATGGTGTCACGATGAGTCAGAATTCACTTGGAGGTACCCAAAACAACAGCACTGCTCTGCATACGTGGCCTTGGATGATTGGAAGTTTCGAGCATTACATGTGAGTAACCAGCCATCATTTGTTCGAAGGAGTAGTTACCAGAGTTGACTAGTCACCTGTTGCTCCTGTAACAAATGCCCTTGGGCTGAGCCCCAGTGGCGTAGTGGTTGTGCGCGGGACTGCGGCCCACTGGGATGGAGGTTCAATTCCAGCTCCACAGGAGCAAAGGCTGGGCCTCCTACTCCCACCACCAGAGGGCAGTGATGCCCCCCCCCAAAAAAAAACAAACCAAAAACAAACAAAAAATGCCCTCACTTGCTGTTAGCGTCTGTGAGCCTGGCTTCAGTCTTCTCCAGGATCTAAGAGGTGCCCAGCATAGGGACCCTGGGCCAAAAGGTGAGCTCTGACCCAGGCTCTTCTTTCTTGGAGATAGGGAGGTTCTTCCTCTGCTCTGCTCCCTCGGTTAACCTCTGTAACTCAAAAGATGCTAACTTAGGATACAACCTAACTTGTAAACTACATCCTGCCTCAATGGCTTAATTGTCTCTGACCCTGTCTTACTAATGTACAGTATTGTTAGGTGCGGCCCAGTTGGTTCTTAATCAGTAACCCACTACAACAGAACGAAACAACAGCCAGTTCACAGCCACCGTGTCAGTCTGTCTACTTGAGGGTCTTTGATTAAGGTCTTCTTATTGTCACACCGAGGCCACGGTGTGCAATGTAACACAATTGCAGGGTATGCATATCAGACCACATCCAGGTGTGTGTGTGTGTGTGTGTGTGTGTGTGTGTGATTGTTTGATTGCCAAAGTGACATATTGGGGAGGGCATCATCTCTTCCATAACTGCATCAAACGGGAGAGAACCAGGAAAGCCTGTGTTAGGAGCCTCTGTCGAGGGTCGCTGGTGAGTCTCTGGAACCGTGAGCAGCAGAGCTCTCGAGCGGAATGAAGTCTCTCAGGGAGATGCGGCAGGTGGGGAAGCTGGAAGAGGAAGGCGGCGTTCCCCGCAGTGGCAAGGGAAACCAGCAGTTCAAGAGCGTCCTACATGGGAGAGGGAGAAGGTCTTTAGACTTGAAACGTGGAACCTTCCCTTTCCCTCCTTTCTTCAGAGAGCTCAGACACCAGTCCGGCTCTTTGGAAACACCCCCTGAGCTTCATTCCATTCCCACTGCCAAAGGGAGAAATCTGTCATTTGGCTTCAAGGAATGCTGGCAGCCAGCAGAAGCCCAAAGAGGCACAAGGCTTCTAGGACTCCCAGAGGGAATGCCGTTACTGCTGTCTGTCGGTTCCGACCCAGAGCAACCTGTGCACACAGAGCGAAACCCTGCCTGGTCCTGCTCCATCCTCCAGAGTCCCCTGCTTGAACCTGTGGCTGCAGCTCTGGTGCGGAGGGAACAGTCCTGCCGATTCCTCCACTTTAAGTGAACCGGGTTTCCGGCTCTGCCCTCGGCAGCCGAAATGCAATAAGTACGTATTGTTTTAAGCCATTGAACTTATGTTTCTGAATGCCCATCCTAACACCGCAACCCGTTCACTTCTTAATCACTTTATCCCGCTCAACTGCTCTTTGACCAGCACTGTGTATCACCTGCGCCCCACCGACTGATAGGATTTTTTGTTTGTTTGTTTGTTTTTGTTTTTTGGGGGGTGCATCACTGCTCTCCGGTGGTAGGAGTAGGAGGCCCAGCCCCACTGCTGGAATTGAACCTCCGTCCCAGTGGGCCGCAGTCCCGCGCACAACCACTACGCCACCGGGGCTCAGCCCCTGATAGGATTTTAACAACTGAAGTGTGAAATGCACATAGTGGGGATCTCAACTGTATAACTCGATGAACTTTGTGTTCGTTTTTGCTTGAGGAATTTTTACAAATGAATGTAAACACCCATGTCCATTTTGTAGGTCAAGAGCTAGAGCAGTGGTTTTTAACCTTCCTAATGCTGCGACCTGTTAATATAGTTCCTCATGTTGTGGTGACTCCCAGCCATGAAATTATTTTTATTTCTACTTCATAACTGTCATTTTGCTACTGTTAGGAATGGGGCGATCCCTGTGAAAGGCTCCTTCGACTCCCAAAGGGGTCACGACCCCGAGGTTGAGAACCACTGAGCTAGAGTATCCACCATTCCACGCCACTTCAGGGTCAGCCTACTGCCCACCACTCTACAGACAACCACGATCCCGAGTGACACCCTCTCCTCTTGCCCACTTTGGATGCCACGTAAACAGAGCCATACACACTATGTGGTCTTTTGTATGGCCTCTTTATTTTTTTGTATATAAGGGAGAGGTTTATATACAAGAGGAAATAAGCATTGAGAAAGCATCCCAACCGAGTCCAGTCCAAGGTCCTAAGTCCAATATTAGCCCATATGTCTAATACCAATCTATAAGTCCTCTTCAGACTCATGAAACACATGCATTGATGCCAAATGCAGAATGGCCACAAGCCAGTGGGTGGAAAGTCTTTGGATCCAGTGGTGGTGTCAGCATCTCAGTGCTGGCAGGAGTCTCCACGTGGCTTCTAGGTTTCTGGCTACATCAGGGTAGGTCCATGTGGCTTCTCCTCAGGGATGTTTTGCAGGGAGCCAGCCTTGTCAGCCTTGTCAGTCAGGTGTCTCCCAGGGAGTGAACCAAGAGAGACAGAGTCTCTGCCTCCAAGAAGGAATTATCACATTTCCCAGAATTCTCAGGCCATGCCCACTCAGAGGTCTCACTGGCTATCTCCAGATTGACAGGCTTGTGTCTGGCCTCATTATTTTTGTTGGTGAGGGGAAATCCACTAAGTATTTTATAAATTAACTATTTTGTGTGTGTGTGTGTGTGTGTGTGTGTGTGTGTGTGTGGGCATCACTGCCTCTGGTGGACGTGGGTGCTACCCAGCCACCACTGGATTTGAACCGCCAAGCCCGTGGGCTGCAGTTCCGCACTCAACCACTTACGCCACCGGGGCTCAGTCCAAAATTGACGATTTTTTAACTGTATAGTGTCATTTAATCTTTTTGTAATGTTGGGGACTACCTCTCTCGTTCTAAAGCATTCCACACCCTCCAGGGGATGCATGCCCATTAGACCCTCACTCTTCCCCCAACCCTCACCAATGTGCTGGTTATCTATTGTGGACATTTGATAGAAATGGAATCACAGCATATGACTTTTTATGTCTGGCTGCTTTCACATAGAACGGTGTTTGTGCACTCCATCCATGCGGCAGTATGCCTTTCTATGGGTGGATATCCATTGTACGCTGTGCCACGTTTTGTTTATTCATCTATCCATTAATGGTTATTTGAATGTTTCCACCTTAAGGCTACATGAATAATGCTGCTATAAACTTTCATGTACAAGTATTTTCAGTTCTTTTAAATAACTTACTTAGAAGTGGAATTGCAGTATACTTATTGCTAAGTGGTATCTCACTGGGTGGAAATATTGTAGTTTTCCTATTTTCCTATTGTGAATCACTGGGCTGAATTCAATTTTTTTGCTCTCGTGACTAAATCTTTGAACTTTCTGTGAACTTTTTACCTTTGTTCATAGTCCTGTTTTAAATTAAAAGAATCAGGCAGATCCCCAGTGGCGTAAGTGGTTGAGTGTGGGACTGCAGCCTGCGGGCTTGGCGGTTCAAATCCAGCAGCGGCTCTCAGGAGCAGCGCTAGGTAGCTCCCATGACCACCAGAGGGCAGTGATGCCCCCCCCCCCAAAATTAAAATTAAAAGAATCATTTTATTGGGGGCTTTTACCGCTCTTATAACAATCCCTATATCCATGTGTCAAACACATTTGTATATATGTTGCCATCATCCTTTTCAAAACATTTTCTTTCTACTTGAGCCCTTGGTTTAAACTCATTTCCCTCCTCCCCTACTGTCCTTTCTTCATAAAACCTTGATAATTTCTAAATTATTATGATTTTCATATCTTACACCGATCACTGTCTCCTTTCACCCATGTTTCTGTTGTTTGTCCCCAAGCTCCTACTTCTAGTGTGAGTAATTTGCTGTTACGTTTTCTTGAGGAATTTTTTTCCAGGAATACAGTTATGTGTTCTCTGAGTCCTTACATTTCTGAAAGGTCTTAAACTGCTTACTTTCCCTTTATATCTTGTATTTATAGAGCATAACATTCCTAGATCAGTCTTTTTGTTTCAGGACCCCTTCCTTACATGGCCAATTCTTCCATGATCCAAGGTATCAGGTGAGAAATTTAATACATCTGCTCTTTGTAAGAGGTTTAGCTGAATGTTGAGATGTTCGCATCATCCTTGAATCGTGCACTTCCCCTGAAATGTGTTTATATGTGTACCTTTTAAAGTGTGGGTGACACAGGTTGTGCCCATTAAGAGTTATCAAGCTAAAGCCAGTTCTTTTAAAGACATATCTCAAATTCATAGTGAAACTCATACCAATTGCCCATACTTTCTTAGTGTATAGCTCGCTGATTTTTTTGGAAGTGAGTTTGAAGTTGGATTTGAACTATGAAGACAGCATATCTTTTAACCCCCTTCTTTGAACATTATAAAACTAACTATTTTAATGCAAATAACAGGCACACTCTCTTTTTTGTTAACTGCTTCCACCCCCAGTAGGTATTTTAAAAAAATATTTTGGCAACACCGCCCTCTGGTGGTCATGGGTAGGTATTTTTAAAATACCTAATTTTAAAAGTAAGCTAATTGTTACAGCAATTTAAAAAGATAGGCATCAGTACTTATGAAAATAGCTGTAGTGGAAGGAACAGTTGGAAAATAAGTGTAGGTGACACATGTTATTTATGTAAAAACACAGCATGCTCTGATCCTTGTGATACTGAAAGGTAATTGAGCTCTCTGCAATCCCCTGAAGTTGATGATAAAGAAAATTAAATACACTGTTGTCACTACTAGCTACACTTACACTGAATTATGTAATCATCTCTAAAAAAACACTGTCCATTCATCTTAAACACTGACAGTCTTTCACTATGGAAAATCAAGACATAGTAAGAGTATACCTGTTCATAATTTCAGGGAACAAGTACAATATTTTATTACATTTGGGTACTTGTATATGGGTCAAAAATAATCTTTAGCTTTTGTTTCCTTTCTGGTTTATCTCTGGTGTCAAAAGGGAATTCCAGCTGGTAGTTTTCCCCACATTGATTTTGTTTAATGGGTTTCTCTAAATGATAAGAGTTTCTTGGGATTAAATAAGGTGAGAGCCATGGCCAAAATATACTTAATTTATAGTGTCCACCAGTATGAGTCCTCTTATGTTTAATATATAGTGAAAGTACCTCTTATGGGCTCTGCTACATTGATTACATGTTTCTCCTAGCATGAGTTTTTAAAATATATCACATTGTATGAGTTGAATCATGTAAAGGCTTTCTCATGATAACTACCCATGGGTTTTCTCTAGCATGTGTTCTTTGATGTTGACTAAGAGAGAAACAAAGTGGAATTTTTCCCTCAATGATCATGTTCTCAGATTTCTCTCCTTCAAGGATTCTTAGATGTAAAACCAGTCCTTGAAAACAATTGCAGGAACTGATCGCAAATGTAGGATTTCTGACCAGTATAAATTCTCTAGTGCTAGATAAAGAATCATTTATGCTTACTACTTTTTACAATGTTTGCATTTATAGTTGTTGGATATACAAAATTTCAGTTCTTTCTGAATAAAGAATTTCCCATACTCACCACAATTATAAAGTTTGTCTCTAGTGAATTTATTCAGTGCTGATATCATTTCAAAGGATTAATGCATTCCAATGGTCTGTCTCCAGTATGACTTCTTTGATGTATGACTACAAGGTGGTTATGCACTATTGGGAAGAGATTTCTCACTTTTAGTATATCTGTAGATTTTTTTAACCTGTGTGAGTTCTCTCAAAGCATGAGAGACGAGTGTAGCCTGCAGCATTCAAAGACATTTTCAAGAGGGGTGGTGCCAATAGGATTCTGATGAGATCTATATAGCTGTTTAGCTACAAAGAATGTGCTTTTCTTTGTATTCCATAAACAAAGGAGAAAATAAAATTTATAATAATAAAAAAGTTAAAATTTTTAAAAAAGAGAGATTCCCTATCCATCAGATCTGAACTTTGGTCTGCGTGACTATAAGAGGGAAAAGTAGAACTGAAACAGACTTGGATTCTTTTGTGACATACGAGTTGGTTTCAGACAGACACCATTTTCATGGATGCACGCGGACTGGGGCTGTTGGTTGTGAGCCTGGCATAATCAAAAGTACCAAGCCAGGAAGTACTGTGTGTGAGTGGGAAAAAGTAAGAACCTGCCCTGTAATCGTCAGGAGGCTTGGCGGACACAGGAGCAGGCTGAACTGCTGCACTAGGAAGAGCTGGTCAGAGAAATCTCGACTCATGGGGAACTCAACAGGTTCCAAAACAGATAAAATACAAGGACAAGGAATGGATGGAGATGTGGCCAGCTTCCATGTGGACCCTAGCGCACACACCCCTTGGAATTCAGTCCCTTACAGGGTGCGCAAATCACACTGTCTCAGTGACCACCAGAATAGACTAGAAGTTATGGGGCATTCAGTACAAGAGTTGATTCTAAAATGGCAGCTTTAGTTTTGATTTTTTGCTAGTGAAATAAATAACATCTTTTCTAGTCGAGATTTTTACATGAAGCCCTGCCACTCCTGCATTTTTGGCTCACAGATCCTGTGGGATATAAAATACTGGTTATTTTAAGCAGGATGTCAGGAAATCATGGCCCACAGGCTAAATCTGATGTACTTCTTCTTTGTGGATGGTCACAGAAGTAACATTTTTGTGTGTGGGGGCATCACTGCCTCTGGTGGTCGTGGGCGCTACCCAGTGCTGCTCCCGAGAGCCGCCGCTGGATTTGAATCGCCAAAGCTGCGGGCCGCAGTCCCACGCTCAACCACTTAGCCACTGGGGCTCAGCCCAGAAGTAACACTTTTTACATGTAATTGTTTGGGGGTGGGGGGAGTGTGATTCTACTTTTGTGACAGATATTACATTTAACTCACATTTTAGTGTTTATATTTTCTTGGAACACATCAACACTCATTGACATATCTATGGCTGTTTCATGCTAAAAA
>PVJH01041922.1:0-14641 GCA_004026705.1 Nesogale talazaci | reverse complement strand
TGGTTATTAGAACAAAGTGTTCTTCCATTGAGGGAGTACTTTAGTAGAGACCTAATGCTCAAATGCTGCCTTAATAGTTAGCATTTAAATATATGTACACAGATCTATAGCCCTATCATTATATATTAGTATGTTTACATGTGTACATGCCTGTTCTTATACCTCTATAAATGTCTTTTGCCTCATAGTTCTTTTCTCTATTTCTTTTTACTTTCCTCCTGTCCCACTATCAGGCTTGACCTTCATTTGGCTCTCAGTAGTCTCTCTTGGTTACGGTGAAAGTTGATCAGCCCCACCAGGCATTATGTGCCCTCCTCGCCCTCAATTTAAGATCTCTTCTTGTTCCCTTATGTCTCAATTTGTTGGCGCCCCACTCACTTTATTCCACTTCCCCCTCTCCCATGTCCCCCAGAGATGTTTTTGTATTTTCTGACTGATCAGTTAAAGGTGAGGGCCCTTTTACTGATGCATGTCCTTTAAAAAAAGTTGTGGAATTTCTGTATAGGCTATCAATTTATTGTCTCACTCATTTGGCAAAAATTTTCCCCTTTTATGGTCCAATTTTCTAAGATTCTTAGTTCCTTCTTTTCCCCAGCTAAGCATTTCTGCTGTCAGCACATTAAATCTTTCAGTGGTCTTAACAAAGTGTCTTAGAATTTCATCCTTCATTTACTCTTTGCCTTGAAGGTACTTCTTGCTTTGAGGATATTTTACTAACTTACAAGAGACTGAGACAGAGATACAGCTTTATTTTACAATCCAGAAAATCCTGGACTCTTTACATTTCTTCTAGCTTCTGTTTTGGAATTCTGTGTTAACTCATCTCTCTTTTCTTTGCTTTACCAGACACCTAAACAAACCAGTTTGGTCATTCAGCAGTGTACTTGGGAATACTTTTTCTGAGCTTTAAAAATTTATTATCATACATATCAAACATTAGCATCCAACTTTCAGGTACTGCAGATAGTATTGTCATACTATCATACATATCAAATATTAGCATCCTATTTTCAGGTACCCATTTCTGTAGTAGCTCTCTGCTCCCGCCCCCACCCCCTCCCATTTTTTAGAATCACATCCAAAGTACAGAGCTTAGGATTTTCATACCTATTTAGAGGGACACAAAATTCAATCCTTAACAGAAGAAAAGATGGAAAGTTAAGGAACACAAATGGAAACAAAGGACCAGAAAGGATGTTAATTAATTTAGTGTGATGGGACATGAGGAGCACCCAGGCACCTCTAAGGATCCTTTGGTTCAGATTGACCTGTTAATTTGATCATTGTCTTAAAGTTTCCCAAGGTTTTAATATTCTAAGGTCCCCTCCTATTTGGTTCTCAAGGATCTTTTATTTGAAATTAAGAAATTAAGAAATATTTTCAAGTGCTTTAGTTGTGAAGGTAGTATTCTTTTTTCCTTCCTTTAAGTTTGAATTGAGTGAAGGGTTACAGAACAGCTCAATTTCCCATTCAGCACTTCATACACATTTTGTTTTAGCTCATCCAAGGCAACAACCATAATGAAATATTTCTTACCCTGCTTCTAACTAAAGTCCCCATCTGCACTCCTTTCCTAACCATTCTAAACTGTGTCCTTTGGCAAAGGTTTCCATTTGTTCTCAATGGTTGATCATTCTAAAGTGTGTGTACCTCCCCAGTGTTATTCCCTACACTTCTATAAAACCCCAAACAAACTTACTGCCACCGAGTCTATTCTGGCTCACAGGGACCCAAGAGGACTGGGGAAAACTCCCAGTGTGGTTTTCTGAGGTGTAACTCTTTAGGGGAACAGAAAACCCCACATTTCTTTCTTAGAACAGCTGGTGACATTGAACCGCTAATTTGCAGTTAACAGTCCAAACCAGGGCTCCCCACCATTCAGGCCTTAAAATGAGCTTACTCCTGTGGATCAATTTTCAGCCACACTATAGCCAAATCTAAGCCACCCCACCCCTACAGCCCTCTCTATTACCCCCCCACTTGCCTAATATGTGTCTGAAAATTCAGCCATAGGGAAGAGTTCATCCCAAGACTTGGAGAGTGGTTTATTGTGTAATGATCTACTCCAAAATTTACTGACTTAAAACAGTAGCCACTTGATCAGTTCCTGCTTGGATTAGCCAGGTTGGATGATCTTGTTCATGTGTGTCAAGTCAGCTGGGAGATTCTTGATGGGGTAGTCTTTAACTCATTCATATACCTGGAGACTCATGGTTAGGGAAGTGGGGGTATCTGGGCCATGTGTCTCTCATAATCCAAGAAGATTGACCAGCTTCTTCCCATGACAGTCAAATCTCATGAAAAGCAAGATAGGGTGAGTCCTAACACATAAACATTTTGCAAGTGTTCCTTTACATTTTCTGTTGTCCTTCTGGCCCATTAAGTCATAAGGCCATTCCCAGAGTTAAGGTTGCAGGGATGGCTAGGGACTAGGGCAGGAAATTGTGTAAACCCTCTTCTAGGTTCAGCAGCCACAAGAATTTCCCCAACTATGAAAGGGGAACATTAGGAAAAGTGGAAAGTTTGATTTTTAATCTTATCTGAAAGACGTGGTCCTTGTCAGGGATTTAGCTCAGAATCAAGAAAGGGACCAAGAGCTTGAAATTAATGCATCCTTTGAAATCTTTTTCAACTGCCTTAGCAGGTGACACCACTACTCTCAGGAGATACAATAAGCAAAGCAGTGGACACTAGTAGATTGAAACCGAATGCTAGCATTTGTGTGTAAATTGAGTCATGGATCCATTGGTTGGCTTAGAGCATTACTTTCTCTTATGAGCATACACAGGAAGGTAGAGTGCAGTTGAGAATTACAGGCCCCTGGCTGAGCTATCTGACCTGCCCTCCTGTGAGATGTGGGCCACTGGAGAAAATCACATGTAGGTCATGCCATTTCTGATTCAAGCAACATGATAAGGGATGGTATAGTGCAATGAATATAATGGAAGTTTAATTGATATGAGGATGGTGAGGGTACTCTTCTGGAAACCTACAAATCATTACAAGCACTGCTTATCTGGGCAAGTTCATTCTCTGTTCCAAGCAAATAAGTGCTTGGAAACTAACTTTCAGGCAGAATAGGGTCTTTTATTGGTGAACGTCTGTCCCTAAATGTTCTTCTAGTAAGAATTGGGATATTACATTGTTCCTCTTCTAAACAATAGAATGCCTAATTACTTCTCTCCCAAACAGCTCGATGTTCAATTGTTCCACTCTCAGGCAATGGAACACCTGATCAGTCCTCTCCGAAACAATAAAGTGCCCAGCATTGTCCCTCTCCCAACAGTTGAATACTCAATTGTTCTTCTCCCCCGCAGTGAACCAGTCAATTACTCGGGTTAAGGCCATTGGCTAGCTTCCATTTCAATTTAAGTCCCCTTCACACAGTATAATGCAACGCTTTGACCAGGGCAATTCTTTTTGGCTATGGTGCTAATTTGAGGCAAGCCATATTTATCATTATTATCATGAACCTTTGGGAAGATTTTGAAAATTTTTGAATAAGAGGCTTTGCTGTGATTTTCCACACAATGCCCAATCAGATCTTCATGTACTCTTAGCAGTCATACAAAGTAGATGAACATTGCTTGCCCCTTTAACAGCCAGTCGAATAAATAGATTTGTATCTGACATGTCTTAATCAAGCCTGATCTCTGTTTTTAGATCTAGTTTTCATTGATGTTCATGTCCTAGTTGTAGTTATGAAGGGAGATGCATCAAGGAAGGACCAGATAGGCAGTTACCAACTGCCCTGGCAGCTCAGAGACGATGTGGGGAACACATGGGAAATGATGCACCACGGCTGCAGTTGACTAGGGCCTTAAGAAAGAGTAAGACACATGAAAAAGGCAGAAGAATATGTGTAGGCAGTAATGAAAGAAGACACACAGAATAAAGCCTCACAAATACAGCAAGGGAGAAAGCAAGTAGCATGGCAATTTTGTCTATTGGTTATCAGGAGCAAGGTGAGGACAGAGGCTAACTTGTGGAGGAACAAAGAAGGATATTCTCTGGAGTTCTACTTTTCCTCTAAGATGTCCATGTTACATAGTAGGCAAGAGATGGAGTGATTGACAGCAAAAACATCACCTAGTAATGTGTGAGAGATGTCCCACAAACTCTGATAACCCAGAATGTGGGGAGAACTCCCTAATGCTGTTACAACTAGTGATTTATGCCCAGAAATGCAAAGTTGGTCCATAAAGGACAGGAAGCAAGATTTTTGTCTAAATCCTAGGTCCTTGGTTTTAGTCACCAGGTCTCTGTCCCTTTTCAAAATCATCCCAAAGTAAGATGGAAACCGATGTTCTGAAAAATATTCCTAGCGAACTATTTATGTAGGTACTGAAGAATATGAGTTGAATGCAGTTGGTAGTCTCAACGCTGGAAAATGAGAAAGGTGCTGCAGTTCACAAAGAAGTGTAAATAGAGCTTTTAAGCACCTAAAATCATTATTTATGGGTGAGATTTAGCAACATAGCAGGCTCATTGTCGAAAGTGGAAAAATAGGATACATGGCAAGAAAGATAAATATCACCCAGGGTAACTAGGTTAACATTGTGTTACTTGATCACAGTCTTTCTTTTTTATGCATAGACATACATGGATGTTAAAAAATGTTCTAAAAATGAGAATTATTCTATTTTGAATTTTTATTTAATTTTTTTCACAAGTATTTTACAAATAAATGTTCTCTTGTGGGGATTTTTATTTTTGTAGAATGGTTAAATTATAATAAGTACTACTTTTATATTTTATAAATATTAACCCATTTATTCCTCACAATGATCCTGTGAGGTAGGTAACTATATCCATTTTACTAACAAAAGAACTGAGGCAAAGAAAGAGTAACTGACTACCAGTTGGCAGTGCTGGGATTTGAACACACGTATGTTGGGCCCCACATCTGTGCCTTGGCCAGGCCCTCGTATGATATTCAGAAATCACCCTGTCATTGAGTCAATTCTGACTCATCAAAACCTGTAATACAGGGAGAACTGCCCTTTCAGATTTTCAAGACCGACCTTTTTATAGGAGTAGAAGGTCTCATCTTTCTCTCTTAAAGGGGCTGGTGGTTTTGAACTGCTGGCCCTGCAGTTAGCAGCCCAGTGCATAACTACTATACCACCAGGACATTTCCAGCCCATCATTCTTGTTGAACATTGCATTTTACCTTTTCACTATTAAAAACTGTCCCCAAACCTCACTTCTTTATTACATTAGGATTATATTTTTAAGTTGACAAGTGTACACAGTTACCTTAAAGCCACCGTTTAAAAGATAAGCAATATGTGGTATAACTATGTGATTGAATACTATTTGTCCATAGAAAAGGCTAATATTTTGGTGTATGCTACAACATGGGCTTACCTTGAAAACCTTGGAAAGAGTCAGTAACATAATAGAATAGGATTCTATTCATATGAAAGTTCAGAATAGAGACACATGCTGTTGTTACTCATAAAGACCATATGTACAACAGAATAAGAAATAGATTTGTAAAAAATAGATTGTTTAGGGTTTGGGTGGGTGAGACAGGTCATGAGGGGATAAGAGAAGCAGAAGTGATGAAAAAGTCTAAAATGAAAAATGGTAATGGGTGAGACTAGTCAGTGAATACACTAATCATTGAATTATATACTTTAAATGGATGAGTTGTGATATTTGTATAAAGCTGTTTTTTTAAGACTGCTTGCAAAAGGGGGAGAAGATGACATCATGAGGTTTAGAGACAAAAAGATAAGGAAATGTGAAAGCAAGTCTAATGTGTGCACTTATTTTTCAGAGATACTCTATTTTTAAATTTTTGTCATGAATTGTGTGAAGATTTATAAAGAGAATAGGTTTCCCATTCAGCATTGCATATGGAATTTGTTTAAAATCACTAACTGCCATCCCTTCCATATACCGCCAACCAAGTCCTTTCTGCATTTTGCATTTCCATGTCTTCTTTTCCCTGCCCTTCTGAATTTTATCCTTAGTCAATGCCCTTTTGATCTCAAGTGGTGGATGATTCTAAGGTGTGAGCATTCCTCGGCGAAATTTGTTCCCCTTGTAGATTTATTTATTATTTGGGTGAAAAGTTAGTCATAAGATTGAGCTCAGTTCCAGGTATTAAGATTAGTTAAGTACCTTAGTTTTAAGGGATTCGATCAAATTCTGTTTGAGCAGTGAAGGTTGTCTTTTTTGATTCTTGTTCCACATTCTTCTTCCTTTCTCTCTAGGATCTCCCAATGTGATTCCTTTCAGAGCAGTTGATTATAGTAGCTGGCCACTACCTAATTCCTCTACTCTCATGATTATGGACGTGAAAGTTCACATGGTCCATTGGACTAGTTATTTTTGTACATCTCTTACTTTCATCATTCTCTTTACACCAGATGAAGAGGGGTGAATAGTTGTCCCTGAGATGATCACTCCCAAGATGTGAAGACCCTAGTCACAACGCAACAAAGAGAACATTGTCTTCTTTGTGGTCTGACTGGTTTATGTCTATTGAACTTAGTGTACTCAAAGAATATTGTCAGAGCCCCCAGCTGAGCAACTCATTTTCTCAAGTTATTTGGTTGTGGCTAAATTCCCATAACTTTCTCTCTCATGTATGCTTTACTTTATGCAAGGATAATATTTGTCCCACAGAGAGAAATAGCCATTGTCAAATATTTAATTGTGGGTATAGTTCCATCTCTCCACATCTGTTAAACTTCAATATATATCTATATATCCATTTGTAGCTTATTGTTGTTATTGGACTGTGTGTAGGATATTTACCTCTGTTGTCTTTCATTCTTATATCCACCCCCCCAGGATCTTCCTTTAGCTTCATCATTTTTTGCTAATCTCCCTCTTATTCCATATTGTCTACTCTTTCACCCACTAAATATCATTTATATTGAAAGTAAATACATATCTATCCTCAAATTAGTGGCTTATCCTCCCTTCCCTCCCAACCCTGGTGACCAACAAAGAATATTTCTTTCTTTGTGAAAACTTTATCTTTACTATTTAGAATTGTAGTCTCTTACAATATTGTCTTTTTTGGGGGATTGATTTATTTCACCTAACCTAATGTCCTTCACTTTCACCAGTGCTCTACACCCCACTTTGGGGAGAAGTGCCTAGAGTTTTAACATCTTGACACTGGTCATCTCAGGTGCAGCTATTGCTTCCTTCTCATCTGGAGCAAAGACAATGAAGACAGTCAGAGACATATGGAAATAACTAATTCAATAGACTAACAAACCCTATGAACCTCAGCCTCTATAACTCTGATACAAAAGAACTGGATGGTAATCCACTATCACTAGCAGCTATTCTTTAATAGGTAGGATCTATTATGCTCAAGAATCATAGTTAATTTACCCATTTTTCTGTTGATGAATATTTGTTTCAATTTTTTTGCTACTTTGAATGACTCAGTAGTAAACATGGATGTGCTTATATCTATTCATGTCATAGCTCTTATTTATCTAGGATATATACTGAGGAGTGAGATCAAGAAACATTTCTACCTCCAGCTTTAAAAGAATAATTTTATTGGAGGCTCATACAACTCTTATCACTAGCCATCCTTTGTGTCAAGCACATTTGTACATTTGTTGCCATCATCAGTCACAAAATATTTCCTTTCTACTTGAACCCTGTTATCAGCTTCTCATTTTCCCCTCCCTCTATGTCCCTACAGTTCTCTTCATATTTAAAAAATAATATATGCATATGAACTTTATTTCACAATATAAGCTCCATCAAGGTAAAAAAATTTAAAAATCATTTTATTGGGGACTCATACAACTCTTACCACAATCCATACATCCATCCATTGTATGTCAAGCACATTTATATCTTTGGTGCCATCATCATTTTCAAAACATTTGAGTTCTACTTGAGCCCTTGGTATCAGCTCCTCATTTCCCCCTTCCCTCATTGCTCCCATCTCCCTCATGGACTCTTGATAATTTATAAATTATTACTATTTTGTCATATCTTATACCATCTGATGTCTCCCTTTACCCTCTTTTCTGTTGTCTGTCCTCCAGGGAAGAGATTATATCCTTATAATCAGTTTTCCTTCCACCCCATCTTCTCTCCACCCTCCAGTATCATCACTAGTCCTAAAGGAATCATCTGCCCTGGATTTCCCATGCTTCCGGTTCCTACTTGTACCAGTGTACATCCTTTGGTCTAGCCGGATTTGTAAGGTAGAATTGGAATCATGATAGTGGGGGTCAGGGAGGAAACATTTAAAAACTGGAAGAAAGTTGTATGTTTCATCATTGCTACATTGTACTATGACTGGCTCATCTCCCCGTGACCCTCTGTAAGGGAATGTCCAGTTGTCTAGAGATGGGCTTTGTGTCCCCACTCATTACTCCCCCTCATTCACAATGACATGATTTTTTGTTGTTCTTTGATGCCTAGTCCCTGATCCCTTTGATACCTTGTGATCACATAGGCTTGTGTGCTTCTTCCATGTGGACTTTGTTGCTTCTGAAGTAGATGAGCTACTTGTTTACCTTCAAGCCTTTAAGACCTCTATTTAATTTGATAGCCAGGCACCATCAGTTTTCTTCACTACTTTTACTTATTTACCTGTTTTGTCTTCAGTGATCATGTTGGGAAGGTGAGCATCATGGTATGCCAATTTAATAGAACAAAGTGCTCTTGCATTGAGGAAGTATTTGAGTGGAGGCCCAATGTCCATCTGCTACCTTAATACTAAACCTGTAAATAGACACATGTAGATCTATTTCCCCATGATCATATATAAATACATTTACATATGTATATGCCTGTATTTAGGCCTCAATAAATGCCCTTAACCTACTACTTCTTTCCTCAATTTCCTTTTACTTTCCTTTTGCTAATATCATCAATTAAAGAGATTCTTTTTCTGATTTGTGTAACTTTGTTCAGATCATATATCCATAGATGGATAGAGGTTCATTTTGGTTCTCAATTCTATTCTGTTGTCTATATGTCTATAGTTGTACCAGGACCAGGGGTTTCAACTGCTATTGCTGTTGACTAAGTTTGAAAATTGAAAATGAGAGACTTCCTACTCTGTTCTTCTTTAGTAGTGATTTTATTATTTTCTTAAAAAAATAGAATGAAAAGAAGATAAGAGCATGAACAATTTAAAGATCTTGATATAAATAGCCCTGACTTTTGCCTTCCAGAGAGCTTTACCAATGGGTACTCCATGAACTATAAAGGGGCATATGTTTCACTTCATCCTCACCAACACTGGTATTTCATATCTAAATAAGTCAAATGTAAATATTAATATTTACATAATTGACAATTTGATAGGTTAATATTATTTTCATCTTTATCTTTTATGTTATTTGCATTTTCTTCCCAATTATTGTACTAGTGGAGTGCTACTTAAGGTTCACGACACGATTTCCTTTTTTTTTTTAAGTTATTTCTGAGATATTGGCACAAACCTATGTATGGCAAAACCTTTTTAGTGTGTGACAAAGTAAAAATTATAGGCATCTTCTGGTGATAACTACTCACAGGATGAATCTATGTATCTTGGAATTTTCATAATGCTGTTCTTTCTAGGAAATGGCATTTAAGAAGCAGATTCAGAAGTGTATTAATTGCAGTTGGCCATTCTCTAGAACAAACAGAACCCAAAACAAAGCCTTTCTTTCAACTTGGTTGCAACTCATAGAAACTCAATATGAGAGTATTGGTTTCCAGGAAGGTTTCCAAGGCTGTAAGCTTTATGAAATGAGACTGCCACATTTTTTCTCCAACAGAAAGAGTGCGGGATTCAGAATTTCTCACCTTCAGATTAGTAGTCCTTCTCAAAATGTGGTCTGTGGACAGCATTGTAGCAGCATTACCACCTCATTGTAAGAGGGTGTCATAGATGCAAAAGGTCTCAAGTTGGAGCCCAGAAATCTGACTGTGTTTTAAAAAATGCTCCAAATAAAAATGGAATAAACTATCATGGACATCCTAAGTCAAGAATGAGCCCCCCAAACACATTTTCTCTGTGAGAGAAATCAGATACAAGAGATCTCACTTGATTCCATTTATATGACTACATCTCTGGAAAGGCATGGTGGAAAACTTCATGAGTCAGACAAAAGAAAGAGAGAAGCTGAGGAACAGACCAGCAAGAGTTCACACGCATGATAAAGGTAAAGCTAAAATATATTAAAAGAAGCAATTCACAATATCCAAAGTGTAACCTTGCTATATCTCACCTGAATTATGAAAGCGTCCTCAAGAATAAATTTAATTGACCACTAATGAGTGACTACCAGAGGAGTTATGGGATGACATCAAGAACATCATATATGAAAAAACTCATTCAAAAGAAAATAAACCAAGGAAAGACCAGCACGGATGGCTAAAGAGACTTTGAAACTTTTTCTTAAATGCAGAGTTGTGAAGGCGAATAGAAGACATGATGAAGTAAGCTAGCTCAACAAAAGAGTTCAAGGGTTGGCTTCAAAAGGCAAAGTAAAGTATTATAATTGCAATGAAGTGAAATGTCTTAATATGACTCTTCTATTCATGTCTCTGCAACTCTCACAAAATTATTAGGTAGGACTATGCAATTAGAGTACTTGAAACACTGGTAGATAGGAATGGTCAGTTTTGCAATTCCCTTGGTTTCAAGAATGAGACATTTTAGACACAAGCACAGAGAGATAATTCCCTGGGGCATTAAAGAAGAAAAGCCACCAGTGGAGCATGCTAATGATCCCTACCCAAAATAGTGGAGATACCAGAGATCAAGTCCAGCTGAGACCAGAAGCCAAAGACAAACCATGAGACAGAGTCAAGACTATGAGTCTGTGTGGAAGAGCAGTGGACAGGCTTCTTGACTAATTGGAAAAGGCGGAGGCCCAGGGATGTGGCTGATAAGCTACAAATCAGAAAGAGTTTACTATTGGCTGCAGAGATATACTACTGTGGAAAACCCAATGACCCAATGACTGTATCCTTACTGTTTAATGATTCTGACTGTGGTAATCTGTAACTTTCCTAATGAACCCCATAGCTGAGTTTTGTCTGTGAATTCTGTATGACCATCATAATGGACTATTGAAACCAAAACATGTCATGGGAGGAATGGTCGGCGAAAGAAAGAGAGAGAGGATGGAGTCATGTCTGATTTCTGCCTTGTAGATCTAAGCCTTGGACCTGTTTGAAAATGGCTACTTCTTCTCCTTTATGTAACCAGATACCAGAAGCTGCCTCTGCATGGCGTTTTTGGTAATGAAATGTGCAAATATTTCGATTAGAAAATCAGAAGGGAGGAACAGTCAACAGTTCTCAATTGAAATGAATGGGGAGGGAGGGGGCGCAAAATCAAGCCTTATGTTCAAGTATTGAAGTATTCTATAGAGAAAACATTGAATGATTTAGTAGACATAAAAATATGATGGAAGAAATGCACAGTAACTCTACCAAAACAATTAGTTCACATTCAACATTTCAAGAGGGAACATGTGATGAAGAACTGATGGGACTGAAGGAAGCATTGAAGGCATTGGTAAAACCTAAGGCTCCAAGAATTGACAGAATACAAACTGAGATTTTTGAACAGTGGCAAACAGATGCAGTGCTCATTTTTCTATACCAAGAAATTTAGAAAACAGTTACTTGACCAACCAACTAGAAGAGATTCCCTATTCATGCCCATTCCGAAAAAACAAAAAAAATAACCCTACAGAATGTATGTATTATCCAACAATATTATCCAACAATATTATTAGCATCATATACAGGTAAAATTTTGCTGAAGATAATTCAAAATGAGTGCACAGTACACAGACAAGGGACTGCCAGAAACTTAAGCCAAATTCAAATGCGGAAATGGAAAACTGGAGATCATTGCTGATATCACCTGGATCTTGAGGGAAAATAGTACCATAAAGAGGTTTGTCTGTGGTTTAGTTCCTATGCAAAGACACACAACTCTGTGGATCATAATAAAATATAAATAACATGTTGCAGAATGAGAATTCTAGAACACTTAATTGTGTGTGTGTAGAATTTATAGATAGACCAAGAGACAATAGTCAGACTATAGCAAATGGATCCTGAGTAGTGTAAGAATAAAAAGTGTGCCTCTTATTCATAACTTTTAATCATATTTATTCATTCTACATGCTGGGTGAAGAATCCAGCAAGTTGGTCTGTATGAAGAACGAGGCTTTAGAATTCAAGGAAGGCTCATTAACCACCTGAAATACAGATAACACAACCTTGCTTTTTGAAAGTAAAGAGAATCTAAAGCACTTGATGCTAAGATAAATTGAAGCATATAAAGTGACTACAATTATAATAAGGATGACACAGATTGATTATTTAATTCAGTTTTGCTCACTATGAATCTCACTATGAACTGAGTCTCTGGTACTCAATAACAATCTAAGTGCCCAAAGAAGGAAAAATTCACAGAGACAGAAATAAGATTTATAGGAGTAAGAATGTGGATTAACCATAAGTGTGCATCAGGGAATTATTTGTGGAGGATGACAGAAGTTCTAAAGTGAGTTATTGGGCCGCAAAAATCACCAATTACATACTTGAAATAGGTACATTTTATGATATGTAAAATGAAGTGTTTTTTTTTTTACTCTGAGCTTTTCAAGCGTTTCTAACATTTACAGTAGATAAGATATATTGACCTAGACTCAGTGTTTCCAATACCTGAGTGAAGATAAATATCACCTGGAGTACTGAGTCTTTTTTAAAAAAAGAAGCGATTTGGGGCACTGATTTGAACTACTGAATTATGATTTCTTTTGCATGGACATGCTGCTTCTTATCATTCCTAGAGTATTGTTTGGGAACCACTGAAGAGAACTTAAAAGTGTTCTTTATTTTTCCTTCTAATTTGATAGTACAATGTTGTGCTATGGAGTAATATTAAAAACGAAGCAAAGCCACAGAGATTCCCATTTATTTGAATTGTTTGGGGCATTGGGATTATAAAAACCTTAACTGATGATTTATATTATGGTTGAGGTGGGGACCAGGACTAACATGTAGCAGTTCCCAATGAGCTGATGTTCAGAATCACGGGGGGCTTCTAAAAAGTGTTCTAGATCCTTCTCCAACCAACAAATTCAGGTTACCTCAAAGTGGAATCAGGAAATGATGGGGACCCTGCATTGGGTTTCCTACAAGATCATATAGCCTCATCTTTCTCTGAAGGAGCAGGCTATAGATTTGTGATAGTTGAGGTTTATCGTGCCAACCTGGCCTATAAGCACACTTGGGATAATCGAAGGGCGGAGAGAGAGCTGGCTTGCTGATCCTCGGCTTTCTAGCTCTCAGGTGTCTTGCTTGCCAGTGGTCGGCCCAATTGCAGCTGCCTTACCTAGTTTTCTGTTGAGAAGCAGTGTGAACCTACCCTGGTGCTACTGTGGGTGATGGAGAAGCCGCATGGAGACCACTGCCAGAGCTGAGATGCTTACACTCTCACTGCTTCAGCTTTCCTCCTGCATTCATCATCATCGTGTGTATTTTGTGAGTTTGAGGAAGACTTCATAGATTGGTGTCAGACATATGGGCTAATGTTGAACTTATGGCCTTGGACAGACTGGGTTGGGATGCTTAACATACAATGACCATTTGTAAAAAACCCTGTCTTATAAAATATGAGTGTTTATGAATTTAACTTCTCTAGTCCGCCTGGATAAACACAAGGTATGAATCAACCACCTTGCATTCATTTCAATGTTTAATAGACAGTGCCACCAAGGTTCTACTCAAACACATTGCTGTCAAGTCAGTTTCAACTCATATTAAACCTATAGAACAAAGGTGATTTGTTCCATAGGGGTTTCAAGCTTGTCAGTTTTCACAGAAGCAGATTGCTCATCTTTCTACCATGGAGTGAGTAGCTGTAAGCACACACCAGTGATCTTTTGGTAATCAGGTAGATTCTTGAACTACGATACCCCCAGGACTTCACAACTTTTGTGTAAAAAAGAATGAAAAGATAATGTATTTTTTCATTATGAAACAGTGAATGAATGTTTTATATGATTCATGGCTTCATAAAACTGGAAGCTCCAAATATGAGTCATTTGCAAGATAAGAACATTCTCTCACAATTGAGCTGGTATGGCAATATGTTGATTCATGAATTCAGCAGGGATTATTTAGCCCTGGTTTTGGTCAAGCCAAGGGTGTGTGTGCATGTCATCCTCAAGTTCCATAATGGTTGCTAGCATTCCAGCTTTTACAACCATTTTTAGGGAATATGATGAAGGAAAAGGACAGATATGTTTTCTTCCTTCCAAGACAAGTTTTTAGCTGATTCATAGACTTCTTTTTCTATCTTCATTGGAAAGGACTTGGTTACATGGCCACATATTTCTACAGGCAGGTTAGGAAATGTAGTCATTTATTTGTCTAGCTATGTGCCTAATTAAATATTAAAGTTCATATAGTGGAGAAGAAAAGGGGACAACTGACAGATTCAATGATTCTAATGTGCCAGGCAGGTGATACTCTTTCCATAATCATCTTCTTTGAAATGAACTGGAGTTGCTAGAAAAAATATAGAATATCTAGATAATTTTCATTTCAAATACACAATGAAGATCTTTACAGTATAATTATGGTCCAGATATTACATGAGTCACATTATGCTAAAAAT
>PVJH01041921.1:0-14656 GCA_004026705.1 Nesogale talazaci | reverse complement strand
AACCAAAGGCAAATTGAAGAGTAGAAACCAGAAAGAGTAAAGCTTTTTATGACAGGCTGTAGAACAAATCAAGCACATCCTTGCAAATTTCAAAAACGACCAGTTCTTTCTTGGGGAGAACATGAATCCAGATGTGACATGTTGCTCTCCTGCACTACCGTGAAGACAGTGTGACGCCGTTTATGACCTTCTTTAAGGATGGCTTAGAGATGAAGAAATGTTAACACAGTGGACAACTCATGACCAGTTGCCTCATCCTAACCGGCTGCTGTTCATCCTCACGACACCAGGACTTAGACAAACGGAACTGATGTCATTGTGAGCGCGACATCAACTTTTGACCCTGATTTATTTGGAGCGGAGGCTTTCTTTTTTTTTAAAGAAAAAAAATACATGTGTAGGTTGTTTAAAAATAAAATTCATTTAAACTCACTTGAGAATGCCTCCTAGTTGACTATCAATAAACTAAATTCACCTTGTAGAGCTTCTGGAGAAGCTAGAGCCACATGCAACGACAGTGTGAGGCTGTCTCCTGATGCTTGCTGCAGCCAAACTACAGGTATGGGCCTAGAGACAAGAATCCAAAGGCTTAATCCTGAGTTTAAATAAAGGGAGTGACCATTTTCTTAAGAGGTGCCAGCATCTGAAGTGGATCCTTAACCATTTAGTCAGCTAACAATGGGAGAGATTATCAAAAGAATAAAGGGACTAATACAATGGGGGGGGGGGGGATAAAGAAAGAACTCTAAAAACAAAGCTGATATTTCCACATTACAGACCTAGAAGAAGAAACCGATTCCTTTGTCTTTTCAGTTAGCAAAATTACTACTAGTACATACTTGAATCTGGTTGACTATAGTTATTTTTTTTGGGGGGGGGCGCATCACTGCTCTCCGGTGGTGGGAGTAGGAGGCCCAGCCCCACTGCTGGAATTGAACCTCCGTCCCAGTGGGCCACAGTCCCGCGCATAACCACTACGCCACCGGGCCTCAGCCCCAAAATGTAGTTATTTTATAGTCAATATTTACCATTAAGTTTTTCATGATAGACGAAATATAGAGCAGTGATGCCTCAAAAACCAAAAAAAAAAAAGTTTTCATGATAGACGAAATAAAGCAACGCCCCCTTTTGTCTTCCATTCAGTGGTTCCACATTTTTTACCTATTTTCATGTAATCAAGTATTTAAAACATTCTTTTTCTTTTAAAACATTTGATTCACAAGAGATTGCAATTCAAGTCCAAACACCCTCATCTGACCTGTTTTCATCTCCCAGTTTTATGAGCATATTCTTTTTTTTTTTTTTTGGGCATCACTGCTCTCCGGTGGTGGGAGTAGGAAGCCCAGCCCCACTGCTGGAATTGAACCTCCATCCCGGTGGGCCGCAGTCCCGCGCACAACCACTATGCCACCGGGGCTCAGCCGAGCATATTCTTTATGGTAACTTAAGTTTGAATATTTAGCCTCATATCCAGGACAACTTTAGTTAATTTGTTTTCTGGACCTCAACTTTATAATCCATAGAATAGGTATTAACAACTACATCATAGAGGGAATGGGAATTAAAAGAGATATGAAAGCTTCAGGACAATTGTTTACCTGGAGTAAATGCAAATGCTATTTTTAATGACTTTTTTTTTTCTATTGATATCCATAATTATAATTTTTGGTAGCTAAAATGGATAATTTGAAAATAGGATAGAAACCATTAAATTCAGGTGCACAGATCATGAAGAGATCTGTTTTGATGCTAATCATCTGAAACGTCTATATTGTACTATAAAACTGGTTTTTATGCATTTTTTTTCATGATTTTACTCCTTAGCATGTCTCTTGTTAGTAGTGTCATCTCGCAAATCTGATTTCTGTCCATCGTGTTCCTCTTCACTCAAATTTTTGTACTTAATGTGTAAACTGGAAGATTAATCCCTAATGTGTCAGATTCTTGCTAGTTTGGGATTAAGCCATATGAAGATGTAGCCAATGTACATACTGTAAGCATTCAACCAGAAATTTCAGATCATAGATATGTGTTTTAGAGGTGAATAAAATTTTTGTACTAGGAGGCAATCCTTTGTGGGGTTTAATAGTAACAGGGTGGGGAGCAGATGTCCTAGCTTTCTGTGCACAGAACAGAAATAGAATGTTTACAGATTTGAACACCATTTGACTAAACTTTATATGAAGTGTGTTGAGGTAAGACAATAAACTTGGAACAGATCATTTGTTTTTCAAGCATAACTGAGGCCATTTCTCTACTACCATTCCCTTTTTTATTTGAGGAAAAAGGGAAATGACTGGCTTGGAATCTCACAATAGTGAGTAACAATGCAGACTGTTAGGTGATCCTATGTACAACCGAATAAAATACTCCAAGCCAAGTTCCTGAGTTCAAATGAAAACCGAGGGCTTGAGATCCTAATTCTGAATTGAAAATAAATCATCTCTATGGCACCAGGTTTTAAATCTCATTCCCCAGTCATTATGTCAGCTTTGTTTATTATATTCACATTTTTTATTTCTGGTTGTACACAGAAAGGGAGCGAGAAAGACCTTTGCACTTCCTTTTTATGATCTCGATTTATTTTACCTCTGTTCCTCATCAGTGGGTGGTTTTTGTTCCGTGCCCTCAAGCTGCTTCCTACTCCAAGCAACTAATGTGAGATAGTAGAGCTTCTGACTAGATTTCCTAGGCTGCTGTACTCATTACAGGAGCAAACGGCTGGATCATTTCTCCTGAGGAGAAACTGATGGGTTCAAACTGCTTACCTTTGATTAGCAGTCAAGCACTATGCACTGTGCCCCACTAGGTTTTTTTGATCTTTTTAATATCTGCAAATGTGTTGCTTAGTGTCTGGCACCATTAAATGTTGGATAACATAACTTTTTGTTAATAAACATTTCCATAGGGAGTTATGTTTAAATTTCATCTTGATGGTCATCTATATCTATAGTAGGTCTGTAGCAAAAGCCTGCAATTTAAGAAAATGTTGCTGCTCAATCAGTTTATCTTGACAACTTGTTTCCTTTTTAAAATTATAAGCCTCCAAAGAGATCTTATTAAAAAGCAAAATTTCAGGGTAGTGTATTTGTTCAGCTTTGATTATCTTATATTTGTAGTGTCCATGCAAAATTTAACAACTAGCAGAAACTATAACTAATATATAGTATTTCTACCTTTCTATAGTCAAGACTGGTATTAAACTGCATGTTGTTTGGCTGTATGTATTAACTGGTGTTAGAGACTTGTGACTAACTCAAACAGTCATCATAATGACAGTTGGTTTTTGTTAACATTTCATTGAGGACTCATACAACTTTTATCACAATCCATACATACGTCCATTGTATGCCAAGCACATTGGTACATTTGTTGCCATCATCATTCTCAAAACATTTGCTTTCTACTTAAGCCCTTTGTATTTGCTCAATAATGACATTTCTGGTTGTAATTTCCAGATAGATCCTCACAATTTCATAGTGTGGACTTTAGGGGAGTTTTGCTTTTCGATATTTATGCCCTACCTATTTATAAATCATTAAATATTCCCATTAGAAAGCACAAGAAGCTTATTTTATGTAACCTCCAAATAAGCGCAATTCAACTCATTGTCATCAAATCTGTTCCAAATCATAGTGAGCCTATTTATGGGGCAGAGTAGAACTGCCCGTATGGGTTTCTGAGACCTTAAATTTTGGCAGGAGTTAAGTTCTCATCTTTTTCCTTTATAGCAGCTGATGGTTTCAAACTGCTGACCTTGGGGTTAGCACCGCATCTCCTAGCCACAAGGGCTCCTCCAAATATGCTATGGCATTGTATTTTTGAAACATAAACTAATAATGACATTTTTCTTTCCTTCTCCCCTCTTATGTATGTGTGTATATAAAGCCATACTTTTCTCAATTATATGTGATAGAATGGCTTTCTGATTTAATCCTTCATTCACAAATGAGATAATTGAGATGCATAAAAATATTTTTTCTATGAATCAGTCACTAAGGCAGTGCTTGTTTTAAATGTTTTCAAATAAATTGCTTAAATTTGTTTTTTTTTTTTTTTTTTTTTTTTTTTGGTTTTTTTTGGGGGGGGGGCATCACTGCTCTCCGGGGGTGGGAGTAAGAGGCCCAGCCCCA
The DNA here is from genome assembly GCA_004026705.1 of Nesogale talazaci. Classification (NCBI taxonomy): domain Eukaryota; kingdom Metazoa; phylum Chordata; class Mammalia; order Afrosoricida; family Tenrecidae; genus Nesogale; species Nesogale talazaci. The sequence goes on along the minus strand of PVJH01041921.1, from coordinate 10,523 downwards.
CTGCTGGAATTGAACCTCCATCCCAGTGTGCCGCAGTCTCGCGCACAACCACTACGCCACCGGGGCTCAGCCCTAAATTTGTTTTCAATAATTTATATGACTCATCTATTATTTTCCTAAAACCCTTAACACTGTCTATACCTGACACTCAAAGTCCCTTCTGGGTTTCTAAGACTATTAATCTTTATGGGAGCAAAAAACCTCATCTTTTCCCCAGGGAACAACTGGTGGTATTATACTGTGTGCAGACCTTCCAGTTAGCCCTATGCATAACCCAAAGCTCTGCTGGCTTTAAAATAGTTACATAATATTTAGTTCTCATTCCTTTCCTGCTTTCCAATCCTGTGTAATCCTTTTTTTAATAGATTTTTCTTCTCTGCATTGCATTTTCTGCATATTACTGTACTAGCCTGCCTGCAAATATATATCCTACATGTATTTGATATCCCTGACCCTGGACACAAGAGTTTTTAAATAACCGAAAAGTGAGAGTTTGGTGCTGTGGGAAGCCTCTGCCTCTGTAGAGAGGAAGCAAATGGCCTCAAGTTGCACTTGGACAGCAGACTACTTGCACATTGATAGCTTTCAGACCAAATCACCACCTCTGAGTTTAGAAAATAAGTTAAAGGCATAGGTTTTTGTCATGAAAATCAAAATGAAAATGGGATTTTAAGAGCTATTTCAGTAGATCTCTCTTTTTTTCTTTGGTAATGAAATGTCACGTTAAAATACTTTTTCATCAGTTACTGAAAATTATCAAATTATATTCATGGGTAAGGATGAAAATCTGAATATAGTTTAATTAGAGCTCTAGATCAAAAATTAATAGTTTGATGGTTTTTTCTTTGTTTTTTTCAAACTGATGCAAACTACTTATTCCAAGTTACGTAGTTACTTGATGATGGTTTTCAAAATTTTATAATTTTTGTATTAACCTTTTAAATGCACATTATCTGAACAAATAAGCAATCGATGCTTATTTGTTAAAATCTGTTGTTTGTGAAAGAAAAACAGTTCCTTTGTTCTTTATAAACTTTCTTCTTTCCCTCTGCTCTTATAAAATCAGACAAAGTTGGACTGCCCCACATGTGTCTCCTATAGAGTGGCAGATGTGTTTAACCTCTGCACCACCAGGTTCCTCTTAAGCAGTAGTTCTCAACCTGTGGGTTGTGACCCCTTTGGGGGTCGAATGACCCTTTCACAGGAGTCTCCCAATTCATAACTAGCAAAATTACAGTTATGAATTAGCAACAAAAATAATTATATGTTTGAATGGTCACATAACATGAGGAACTGTAAAAAGGGTCATGGTATTAGGAAGGTTGAGAACCACTGCTCTAAAGTAACTCTTTCCTCTTCCCCTACCCCCAGTTAAAAAACCTCAGGTCAATAGTATTTGGATTACATTGTTACTTTTCCAAAATGAAACAAGTCAAGTGTCCTTGGATACATTTTACATTTACATGGAGATAAATTGAAACAGCTTTTCCTTGATGTACATTTTTATGAGTTGTCTTTGCCTAACCCCAAGTCCTTAAAATGGTTTAGTTTTTCTGAAAATTAAAGCATTCCCAGTAAATATAATCATTCTAAAATATGAATTGGGACAAGGAAAAGGGACAAGAGTGTAAGGTCAAGCCTTGGAATGGGTAGGAGGTAGCATTAAGCATTAATATAAAGTTTAAACTGGGTCTTCAAAAACAATTGAATTTTTTTTTTTTTTTTTTTGGTGGGCATCACTGCCTCTGGTGGTTGGGGGTGCTACCCAGCTGCCGCTGCATTTGAACTGCCAAGCCCACGGGCTTACAGTTCCGCACTCAACCGCTTACGCCACCGGGGCTCAGCCCCCAATTTTTTTTTTTTAACAGCTCACTTATAATCAGTGCAAGAAGCTCTGTTTTTGTTTTTAACGTGGACCTCTAAAATGTTCAGGCAAAGGTAAAATGGAGAGTATAAATCCAAACCCAACCCACTGCTGTTGAATTGATTCTTATTTGTTGTGACCATAGGACTTGCGAGAAAGGATGTGATGACTTACTAATCATAGTATTAATGAGTAATCTTTTCCAAGGCAGTCATTTGGCAATCATGTGCCTTTGCTTCTCACAGGACCTTTAGAATAAAAGGTCGGATGGGAAAGGCTTACATTCCTGCATCCTTAGAATACATACATACATACAAACAACATTATTTTAAGAGAACACCCTCAAGGACTTAGAAGAAATCAAGCTATTTATAGCCTTATGGATCTAAGGTATGAAGCAATAAAAGTACAGTAATGAAATTTTCCTTCTCCCTTTTTAGAAAGCTTGTGTTCTAGAAGTCAAAGGAGTCTGATAGTGTGGTGAGTTAAGCGTTGGACTATTGACTACATGGTCAGCAGTTCAAACCTACCAGCCCCAGAAGAGAAAGATGAGTCAATCTGCTTCTATGAAGAAGGGGGCCACTATTGTAGTGGGTCATTTCTTACATAATTTGACTGTCAGTTTGGTAGACTGATATATCTGGGAATGAGAAACTTCATTTCTGAGACACAGACTTAGCACATTAACATGGGGCCCATTCTGACTCGGTGACCTGATAGGGTAGCATAGAACTCTTCTTAGGGTTTCTGAGACTAGATCTTTCTGGGAGCAGATAGCTGTATCATTCGGTCATGAAGCAGTCAATACTGATCCTACCACACTACCTGGGCTTCTAGCAAAATTTTTTTCTAGCAAATTTTTATGTCCTGTAAGTTACCATGAGAATGTTCAGTTCTATTTCATTCACCCCTCAGTCTCTCGAAATCCTAATGTGTGGAATAAAATTGAAGATTAGTTCTAAGAATGTGTGGAAATGTTTCTTTCTGAAGTGTACTTAAGCCCCAATCTTGTATTGTGCTTTATTTCATAACTCTTAAAAACAAAATGTCCTTAGTCAGTTGGCTTTTGTAGTTATTTCCAAGCACATGTTGTAATTCTATTCTAGTCAAAAAGGCAGTATTTGCTTAACACATTGCAGATGGATCCCAGGTTTATCCAGTCTTTAATGAGTTAACTTGCAGATGGGTTTTGGATCTCCACTACTTACCCACCTCTTCACATTGATTTGGTTGCTTGATTTTCTAGCTTTTTGATTTTAAAATAGCAAGTTTTTAGTGTGTTACGTTAGGTCTTGGCCTGTGTGATAGCGTGTGTGGTGGAACACTGTGGGATGTTGCATATGGCGGCAAAGAGTGATGTATTCAGAAGGATCACCTAAAGATTAAGTAACCCAGCCCTTTTGCTGCTTTTTTTTTTTAATGCGAAGATATGATGTAAATCGACAAGTTATTCACCTCAAAGTCAGGTAATTTACTTTCCTATGCTATGTTGTCTAATAGCCACTTAGCTTTTTGATTTTAGAACAGTCTTCATTCTTTTAAAGATGTCATAAACAAAACCTGTCCAGCAGGCTCAAGGGATCTCTCTTTAAAGATCAGATTCATCCCGGGGGGAGGGGGCAGGAATCGTGACTGATTATCAAACTGAAGGTTTATCCTTAATGAAGATCGTGTACCTCTTTCTGTTTAGAGATTACATTGAAAGAGGAACATGAGGGTTAGGTTAGTGTTTTTAGTCTCAGAACCAGTTTGTTTTTTTTAAAGGATGTTGAGGTTTGTTTACTTTCTTATTATAAAGAAGGTAGTTTAATCCTACTACTTTTACAGTTAATGACTTAAGATGTTTAGAAACATGTTATTTTAATTAAGATCGCCTCTATGTCTTTAAAGGTCAAACCATTATCTTCAAATTCCACAAAAGTTAGAGCAGAAACAACACTTTTAATATTAGTAACTTAAGGGGCTGAGTCCCAGTGGCGTAGTGGTTGTGCGCGGGACTGCGGCCCATTGGGATGGAGGTTCGATTCCAGCTCCACGGAGCAAAGGCTGGGCCTCCTACTCCCACCACCTGAGGGCAGTGATGCGCCCCCCCCCCCCAAAAAAAAAAAGGAAAAAGAAAAAAATATATTAGTAACTTAGGAGTAGCCAGTCTTAGAAATAGATGTATGATCCAAGACTTTTAAGGGTATCAACTTCTTAAATTAATGTTGACATTAAAGGTTAATTCATTCTGCCATTAAATATTTTAATTGTTATGCATCTAGAACTTTTGATACCATGTTCAGCAGGCAGCTTTCAAACTAGGCTTCCTGAGAAATACCTCCTAAGAGAAATTAGGGTAGCCGAAGACAGGTTTCTTTTCTCCATGAATCTAATGACATTTTTTTATGCAGCTGTCTTTTGGTTTAGTTAATGTTCCTTCAGCCTTGAAAGTATCTATTTGCTGATTTTATAAAGGTATTTATAAGCCATTTAAGTTTGAAGACCTCACCCTAGATTTATAAGTATAGAATACCCAAAGTTGGAAACCAAAGTAGTCGACATCATTCTTCCTGTTTGAAGAGGGATTGAAGAATAATTTATGAGTGAATGGAATTATAAATAATGTACCATATAAGCACTGAGGGCTGCGCGCCGGTGGCTTAGTGGTTGTGCGCGGGACTGTGGCCCACTGGGATGGAGGTTCAATTCCAGCAGTGGGGCTGGGCCTCCTACTCCCACCACCAGAGAGCAGTGATGCCCAAAAACAAACAAACAAAAAACATGTAAGCACTGAAAGAACTGGGTAAGATTGAAGTAAAAGGGTGCTAAGAAGAACATGACTATCATCCTTTGTTGTTTGATGATTTCTGTTACCTCTAGACTAGACACATACACATCCTTTTAAGACCAGAGTTTATACAAGCACCAAACACAGGAACCAAGAACAGCCCATTAAAAATCCTCATATTTTTATCATTTTATTGGGGGCTCTTATAGCTCTTATCACATCCATTGTATCAAGCACATTTGTTTGCCATCCTCATTCTCAAAACATTTGCTTTCTACTTGAGCCCTTGCTATCAGCTCCTCATTTTCCCCCTCCCTCCCTACCCTTCCCTTATGAACCCTTGATAATTGATAAATTATTATTTTGTCATACACTGTCCAATGTCTCCTTTCACTTGCTTTTCTGTTGTTATCTGTCCCCCAGGGAGGGGGCTGTATGTTGATCGTTGTGATTGATTGCCTTACAAATACTCTTTTGTATCTTAAGAAAGCAAATGTCTCTGTAGACTGTCTAAGAACAGGTACTATGGAAGCAAGTGGAATTTAGGATTCACATAAAGTACATATTGTTTTCGTATCAGTGTGCATGCAGGAGTTTATACTATAGGTGATGGCCACCATTATAACTATCAATCATCACGTGGGACAGATACTGCATTTTTGGACAATTCTTAAGCTGCTTTTCCCTTGGGTCCCAGAACAAAATAAAACTGCCACTGAATCCATCCATACCTTTAGTGACGCTCAGCTCTGGATATCTTTGTGGGGCAAAGGCCTTAGAGTTGAACCACTAGCCTCATATTATTAGCAGGGCCCCAGGGGCTGAATATGATATCCTAACTTGTATACTACCAAAAGCGAGTAAAAAGAGATGACTGTAGCTAAGTAGCCGGCAGCATTGATTATGTTGGTCCTGGCAGCTGAGAACTTGGTTCCAACAAACAATAAGCTGTTTGGGAAACAGCAATGATCTTTTAATTTTTTGTCCTTTTTTTTTTATTCTACAGAAATACTTTAATAAATACTAATTTATGATGTTAACTACTAGAATTACACTGAGAAGTTTTAGGAATTGTTTGAGATATATTGAGTAAAACTATTTGCATAAATGTATCATTGTACCTGTGTTAAAATAAACACATTTTAAAATTGCTTGAGTTATTTCTTACTGTAGAACCATTAAGTTTCTCTTAGCCCAGGTTATAATATGAATGTATTTTAATTTTGTAAATTTTAATACAATTTGTAATCATTGATCAAACAAAACCATTTTGGGGATGCCAAAAAGCATGATGGTAAAGTATGTATGTGTGCATAAGAGTGATGCAATTATCCTTATGCTATAAAACCTGGAAAAGCCAGAACTTGTGTAAGATGGAAATCTTACAGAAAAGGGAAACTCAAATCTATTTTCTTTTTTTTTTTTTTTTTTTTGGATGGGGGGGGCATCATTGCTCTCTGGTGGTGGGAGTAGGAGGCCCAGCCCCACTGCTGGAATTGAACTTCCAACCCAGTGGGCCGCAGTCCCACACACAACCACTATGCTACCGGGGCTCAGCCGTCAAATCTATTTTCAAGTAAAAGTTCTCCATAATCAATATACTTTGGAAATTGGAAGTTGAGCACAGATGGAATCAGAAAAACAATAGTATTGGAACCCCTAAACAAGAAAGTACAGATGCAAAAGCTGGAAATGGATCCAGGAAGTACAAGAGACCAAGATAAAGCTTAGTCTTTGGTTTACTTTTATGTTGCTGCAATGTATTAGTGTGCATACTGCGCACCACTTCTGGTCTGTGATTACATCTGGGCAATTTTGCCTCTTTTTTAAAAGGCAGTAAGAAATACTAATAAAAAGCTTTCATTAAAGTCTAGCAAAATACATTTTTCTGTATCTTAGATTTTGGCCCTTTCCCTATCTTTAATTTTTAGTTTTCATTTTAGCTATTTGATGTTTGATACATGGCACTAATCATCAAAATCAACTCATTTGTTCTCTTAAAATTTCCTTCAAAACTTTTTGCTCAAAAATCAGTGAAGCATTCCCTCAGTTAACACATATTCAATGTGTGTACAAACCAAAAGCATTCACACATTTTTCTTATTTACTGATGTGTGCTGCCTTTATCATAGAACAGTATTCATGGTTGTATTTTTTTCTTTGAGATACATTTTTTAAGATCACAAATTCCTTAATTTCTATAGGAACATCTCCTTTTCGTTAATAAATAAGAGCTTGGAAGCCCTGGTGACATTGTGTTTATTATACATTAGGCTGAGGTCTGGGAAGTTCAGCAGTTTGAAATCATCAGGTGTTCATTGAGAGAAAGACGAAACTTTATACTCCTGTAAAAAAGAAGAGCTTAAACTTTCACAGCCCATGCACAAAAGAGTAAAATAGTCATCCCTAAAGAATTTGATGTCAAAATTATAAACCCTTCAAGGGAGCTGTCAGTTAGTTGTGTGGCAAAGCACAGATGTACCCATTTATGAGAGAGGGCTACAACTGAAAAATGCATAGGCAGCACCAATGTAAACATCAAGAAAGGAAGGGATTAAAAGAGGTGGATTTTCTTTCTAGCGGGTGGCTTCAGAGCTTTAAAAATATTAACGGACACACTGCAGTATGGTTTGTAGTTAAACAAGGACCACATGCAGGTTCAGAACAACATGGTGACACTATAGTGGTGGCTCAGAAAATAGTGCCACATCGATAGTGACAAAGGTATTGCCACAGATATGGATGATACAAACCTGTAAGAAATCATTGTGATAAGAGCCCCCAATAAAAGTATTTTTTTTAAATAAAAGAAATCATGAGGGCTGTGAAGATGAAAAGAGCCTGAGCCTTTTAAGTCAAGCACACATTTCTAGCCACATAAGGATTTCAAAGAAAATTGCAAGAGTCCTTCACCCCTGTGCAGCTAACTGCCACAAGAAGTATGGCCACACCAACAACCTGCATCCCAAGAAGAAGGTCAAATAAGGGCCCTGTCTGCCAGCTCTTCTGCTTCCTGCTGGTGGAGTTCTCCTGAGCCCAATGGCCCCTTGGCCCTCAATAAAGTCATTTTCACTGACCTGAAGCAAAGAAAACCGTCATTGCTGTTCTCCCCCATCCCAAACTTTTGTCTTAATTTTTTTTCTCTTGTTTTCTTTCTTAAGCAGAGCCTTTAAGCAGATTTGGGAAATATACATGGTAAAAATATATACACACGTTCATATCAAAAACATCACAGTAGATTGGTGCCAACTCATAAGGGACCCTTTAGGACAGAACTGCCCCGTTGGGTTAAGAAGCAAACCTTTATCAGAACAAACAGCCAGGGCTGAGCCCCGGTGGCGTAGTGGTTGTGCGCGGGACTGCGGCCCACTGGGACGGAGGTTCAATTCCAGCAGTGGGGCTGGGCCTCCTACTCCCACCACCGGAGAGCAGTGATGCCCCCCCCCCCCCAAAAAAAAAAGGACAGCCACATCTTTCTTTTGTGGAGTAACTTGTGAGTACAAACTGATTGACCTTTGCGGTTAGCAGTTCTCCCAGCCCAGCCTACCAACCAGGGCTCCTCGGTTTATAGAAAGTAGCAAATGGGAATAAATTCTGCTGTGACAGATTTTTATCACTTGGCAGCTGCCCTTCGAGCAAGAATCCCACAAGGTATAAGATGGATAGTAACAAGCGCCCTTAGCACAGAGGGATGCAACTATTGGTGGATAAAAAAGACCTGTCTTAAAGTTGCAGACGATCCAGAGTTTACTCGTGTTTCGTGCGCCATCTGTTAGGGACGTAACGAGATGACGCGAGATTTCTACACGCGGCCTTCAGATGCCATCTGCTCGGATATATCTTAACTACTTGGTCTATTTAGTAACTACGTCTATTTAGGTGTTTACATCGATAGTGAACATATCAAACTATTGTCTTCATGCCCTTTTTTATTTAGCATTTTAGTGCATTCTGGATAAATCAAATAGTTACTTTCATCTTCAATATCTGTATACTGTTAAGAGATGGCCTCATTCAGAAAACGGAAAAAATGAACGAGTCTGAAATACTTTTGGAAGTTTTTGACGATGATTATACAGATGTACCTGGTGAAAATGAAGATGTGGATGACTGTGAAGGAATGTTTTGATAGTTCCGAGGATGTATCCTGTGACAGTGGATTAGACCTGTAAAGAAGCATAAAGTGGCAGTGTTTTCAAACAAAGTGTTTCAAATGATTCTGACACTAGCAATGAAGGTGATTCTGTTTTTGTGAATGATTCATTTTGTAATGTTACTAATGATTGGTGTGAAATTGACATTCCACCACATTTGGAAATGTTTGAAGGTTATTAGCTGGAGTCATTATGTTTCCAACTCAGTTTGACTCTGTACCCTCTGTGACTAGCAGATGTTTGGTGGACTTAACTTGAATTGTTTTGCAAGGAGTTGTGCACTTACCAGGATCAAACCTCAGTGAAACGTAAACCATCACCTAAATCACCCAAGTGGTCTCCCGTTACACAAAAAGACATGAAGAAATTCTTAGCACTAATTCTTCTAATGGGTCAACAGATCCTTTAATAGCTACCCTAATATTTTCACAGACTATGAGTTGTAGTACATCTGAACAAATATGGACATTCTGGCATTTTAATGATAACATGAAATTGGACAATAGCTCTGGGAAACTAAAATTCAACCTGTGCTGGATTATTTCCTCAATAAATTCAGGACACTTTACAGACCAAAGCAACGGTTGTCTTTGGATTGAGGGGATGATTCCTTGGAGGGAAGGCCTGAGGTTTCAAACATACGACCCAGCAAAGATTACAAAGTTTGGTTGACTTATTAGGATGGTGTGGGAAAGTGACACAGGCTATATTTGCAATATGGACATTCATACTGGTGAAGGGAAGAGATTGGAAGAAACTTTCTTGTCAGTTCTTGGGCCTTATCTTGGTATGTGGCACCATATCTACCAGGATAGATACTATAATAGTACCTCTATTGCTGATTTACTACTGAAAAACAAAACTAGAGTCTGTGGTACTATTAAGGAAAACAGAGGTTTGCCGCCAACTCTAAAAGCCAAAGCATCAGAAAGGTGACATAGTTTTATGTAGAAAAAAATGATATCCTTCTCATGGAAAGATAAGCGAGCTGTCAGAGTGATATCAACAATTCATGAAGCTTCTGTCTCAAAGGAGAACAATAGAAATACTGTGTGTATGCATCAATATAATGCCCACAAAAAGGGAGTTGATTGTGGAGATCAATACCTGTGGTATTATCCTAATTCTAAGGAAAAAATGGACAAAAAAAAGTCATTATCTCATAAACTGTAGAGTTTTCAATTGTTACAGAATTTACAATGTCCTTAATCCAGAGAAAAAAAATGAAGTACAAGCAATTTCTCCTTTCGGTGGTAAAATACTGGATTACTGACGATGAAAATAAAGGCACTCTGGAAACAGAAATTTGCAGCCCAACCCCTAGTAGAGCAAGGAGAGCACCACGCAAAGATCCACCAGGAAGACTGTCAGGTGACATGAAGCAGCATGAACCTGAGTTCATTTTAAGCAATGGAAAAAAGAAATTTCCTACCTGAGCCTGTAGAGTTTGCACTTTCCTTGGAAAAAGAAGTGAAACAAGGTATCTTTGCAAGTTTTGTAAGGCACCACATCACAGAGAAAAATGTTACACAAAGTACCATACATTAAAAAAGTAATAGGAACCTTTATATATATATAGGCCCTATGCTAACTACAATATATGAAATAATTGTAGCTTTAGGATAAGGTCTCCACAACTAATCAAATGGCAAGGAGATAACTATTGCACAGTGCTTCAGAGATAATATTTGCACACTTTCTCAATGTAGTTGTAGGGTATAGTAACAGTAGTACA
>PVJH01041920.1:0-14653 GCA_004026705.1 Nesogale talazaci | reverse complement strand
CATACAGCCTCGGCTTTCTCCTGGTGAGCAGTGGGGGATTAGAACCCTGATTTTGAGCTTAGAAGTCGAAGGTACACTTGACAATGACACACTCTGTTTTTCTGACAAAGTGCAAGTTTTTCTTCACCCAGCTCAGGATCAACTATGTTGTTTTCAGAGATCCTGCTGTTCTGGGTTTGGGGAAAGGGAACAATTCTTAGACCCCTCGATGGACACTCTGTGAAGAAGATGCTTCTGTTGGGAGAGGGTCCAGGAAACTCAAGTGAGTAATTACAAACCTCTTCTCTCTTCACTTCGCAGCTATTTCCCCAACATTTTGAAATAGTGTATTCTTTCAGTGCCTCTCAACCAAATAATTGCTTAAACTTTTTGACAAAGGTGATATGGTTGACATTGCATAAATTCATAACATGAGATGCTGTGGCTGACAGGGCCTTGCCCAAGACCAAGGAGACTCTCTCTGGCTGTGCCCTGACTTGCTCTCTTTCTTTGTGTAATACAATGAGTCTGGAGTTCCAGAAATCAAAATCAGTCCATTTTTTCAGTGCCCATCTAAGGCTAAGCAATAATGAAATACTTTAGAGCCCTCTGTCGAAGGTTACTTTTTTTTCTGTCTAGATCCCATAGTTCACTTGGGCAAAAGAGAAGCCCACAGCTGGACCCGTGATTATGATCAGACTATCTCTTCAAGAGTGTGACATGGGAAGGAGCTTGTTTCAAACCATTTTACCATTACCCATGGAGGGCCTAGGGATTCTAGCCTAACTTTTCTCCCTTCCTTTCACACACTGAGGGGGAAATCCCTCTAGTTTTTTTAAAAGAAACACTAAATAACAATAAGTATCTCCAAAAGCTTTTATGAGCTTTCCATGTTCCCATCCTTTGTTACAAATGCCTATCATTTGTCTTCTGGGAGAGGAGCCAACAAACTCAGTGTATTTTATTTAATAGTACCAAGTTTGTACATCCCTCTTCTTCTCAAAAGAAAGGAATAGAAATAAATCTCTTATTTAATTGTTGTGAGTCTAGAAGTCTATAGGCCCTGATGACCTCTAGGTCCAGGCTTTCCCAGACTCCAGCCCGGCCCTTGACCAATCAGTGGCTCCCTTAAATACAGCTGCTGGCTTGCACATCCTGCAAGTTCACAGTTCTCTAAGTGAGGAATGCTCAGTCTTCAAGTAGTGGTTCTTTTTCTCTTCTCCCACCCCCACCTCATTTTCAGTTTTACTTAACTCCTTTCATTCTAACATGCACACAATAATCTGGGCGTGCACGATCTCTTTAAATATGATGCAGGGGCTGAGCCCCGGTGGTGTAGTGGTTGTGTGTGGGATTGAGGCCCACTGGGTGGATGGTTCAAATCCAGTAGCAGCTCTCCAGGAGCAAGGTTGGGCCTCCTATTCCCACTAGAGGGCAGTGATGCCCCCCAAAAAATAAAAAATAAATTTTAAAAATAAATATGATGCAGATCTCTTGCACAAAACTTGTGAGTAGCATCTGGACCCTAAAGAAGGCGCAAGTTGGTTGTGTGTGTATATGTGTGTGTGTGTGTGTGTGTGTGTGTGTGTGTGTGTGTGTCTCATTTCACAGTCCTCACCCTGGCTCTGTCTCTCACTTGCTGACCCTTTTGAGGTCTGTTGGCTTTGAGACAGCAATCCCTGGCCTACAGAGCAGAAGGGTCATAAAAAGACACATCTGGCCAAATAATCTCCACATGCAACAGTGATTGTGCAGAAAGAAAAGGCATATGGGTGGTTGGGGGACCTGACCTAATTGCAGGCTTTAGAGAAGTTACCCTGAAGCTTTGTGACATTACCAGAGAGCTGGAAAATGCTGAAAGAGGGCATCAGAACTAGTTTAACTTCAAGGGGGATAAGAATCAGAATCGGCCCCAAACTGGTTTTGTAAGGGTTGAGGTCAGACAGACCTTCCCTCCACTTCTCCAACCTTTTCAGCACAAAACTTTCCCCTGCTGGAGCACTCCTGATCAAGATCCACTTGGAAGTAGCAGGAACAGTTCGGGACCCGGGATGCGGTTCATCAAACAGAACCTCTCCCCTCCACTGCTCTCTCCTGGCCTCCTGGTTCCCACTGCTTGGATGGCTGCGCTGCTCCTCAGTGGCTCGTTTCTGCTGCACGTGCATACCCCATTGCGATGAAGAAAAGAGCTCCCAAGTCACTTTAGAATACTCTAGGAAAGATGGGTCATGTCAACACCTCCAGGAGACAAAGACAAGGAAGCCAATGTTCAAGTGGATGGGGAACACGGACAGAGACGTCACCACTTTATTCAGGTGGCCCACAAATACATGGCGCAGTAGCCAAGTTGGAGAAGCAACAACAGATAAATGTGGTGCGAATGGAACCGTCAAGCTCTGCTGGTGGGACAGGTACAGCTGCTGTGAGAGGTGCTACCATGCGTTCTACAAAGAGTTCAGAATAAAAATACCACAGGATCCCCAAATCCCTCTACTTGGTATAAAGCTACCTGATAATTAGGAGCCACGGGGAAAATAGACAGCTGCATGCCCATGTTGATCCCAGTAGGCACACACACAAAATGGAACCGACCTACATTTCCACCAATGGAAGAGCAGATACTTCAAACGTTAGACAATAACAGTGACTCTCCAAAACCTCCTAACACGGGTGAACCCAGAGAAGACTACGCTGGGTGAAATCAGTCAATCAAAAGAAGGCCAAATAGGGCTGAGCCCCGGTGGTGTAGTGGTTGTGTCGGGACTGCGGCCCACTGGGACGGAGGTTCACTTCCAGCAGTGGGGCTGGGCCTCCTACTCCCACCACCGGAGAGCAGTGATGGCCCCCCCCCCCCAAAAAAAAAAAGGCCAAATATTGAATGAGATGGCTATTTTTTTAAAAACCTCAAGAAAAAGTCTTTATGCTGAAAGAAACAAACTTTGATGATGACCAGGGAAGGGAGGGAGGGAGGTGGGGGAAAGTTGCTGCCTACAGGGTAGCCAAGTGTTCATCTGAATGAAGAGGAAGGCGATTATACAGTAATACGGAGGCCAACAACAGAATTGTGGAGGCAGGGACAGACATGAGAAGATTAGCAAGAGTCAAAGGGAACATAGGAAAATATTGTTGTGTGCCTCATCCTGCAATTGCAGCCCTCTAAATAGATGCATAGGCTGAGGAGATCTGGGAAGGAGAGTGGGAACATATTCACATATACATCTAGCTATGACAGGGGATCTTAGTATGTATTTCCCTTGGCTGCAAATATACCCATGCATGTGGTAGAGGGCACAGGGGACACGGTAGTGAAAACTTCTGAGATACAACCAAACGCTTTGAGGGAGGGCGTCAGTTTTAGTGTCTCCTCAAAACAGATTCAACGGGGATGAGCCCCGGTGGTGTAGTGGTTGTGCATGGGACTGCGGCCCACTGGGATGGAGCTTCAATTCCAGCTCCACAGGAGCAAAGACTGGGCCTCCTACTCCCACCAGGGCAGGGATGCCAAAAACAAAACAAAACAAAAATAGATTCAATCATAACTGTGTAGATTGGGTAAAGCTTTCAGATCTTTCTTTGCTGCTGGAGCATAATTTAAAATGAGAAAAGACAGCTACAAACATCCTTTTATAATCAGTATGTAGGAAGTATGAATATAGGGCAATTGTAAGTCATCGAAAGTGAAATGGAATGTATAAAGATCAATATTCTATACACATTGGCTGAGCCCCGGTGGCGTAGTGGTTGTGCGTGGGACTGCGGCCCACTGGGATGGAGATTTGATTCCAGCTCCACAGAGCAAAGGCTGGGCCTTCTACTCCCACCACCTGAGGGCAGTGATGCCTAAAAAAATATATATTCTATACACATCAGTGAACTGAAACAAACATATTGACCATTTTAAAACAGACCATCACATGGCTAGAAATGACAAATTCAAGAGGAATGTTGTCACATTCTTCATCAAAAAGGACATTTCGCATGCACCTTGGCAGACAATACAGAGGAATAAAAATGATTGCATCTTTAGGAAGAGACACTTTGACCTGGTTCTCATCCAGCCCTTGGTGACCCTGATCATTTGTTATAGACTACTGGGATTTTGGACTCTGTCCTTTTGAGGTGCACAGCATCCTTCATAAGCCACATCAGAAGGACTCGATGTGGAAACCCCACAGAGTGAACTGGGCTCGACCTCAAACTCACCTGTAGCCCTTGGACTTCAGGTTGAAACTCCAGAGCATGGGAAGAAGCAGATGACTGCTATCCCATGGGTACAGAACTGGTAGTTGTTGGACTTTGGTTTGGTGAACCAGAGACCTCTATAAACCACAGCTGTGTGAATGGATTTGGGACTTGCACTTATTTCTAAGAGCGTAAGTTCTTATGACATGGCTTTGCTTGATACTCATCCTCATGAAGAGATTGCTGAAGCTATGGGGTGCTGTAGCAAAGTGTGGCGAAGCCTAGATGGTGCTCAGCTACCAGAAAGAATACTTGCTAGCTAGAGTATGTGGGGTCTTAAGGCTTGTGATCCAAAGATTGTAAATGATATAATTCAAATCTGAAGGAGGGACTGACATCAGGGCTTAATTGTAAACACCCAGTTTGAAGAAGACTATCAAGAACATTGGTGACCTAAAAATTCATTTCCACAGTCCACACCTAGATAAAGTCTCTGGCGAATTCCTCTGACCATACTTGAGGGATGTGAAAGCCTTGTTATCAGAAAGAAAGCAAGTTGTAAAGATGATTGTGAGGGATAGGTTAAAATGTAATATTTTATTTGATATCCTTTTTGACCCATTTAAAAGTTGTTTCAGTGGGAGGGAAGGGAAAAAATGAGTAGCTGATACCAAGGGCTCAAAAAGAAAGAAAATGTTTCGGGGCTGAGCCCCGGTGGCATAGTGGTTGTGCGCAGGATTGCGGCCCACTGGGACAGAGGTTCAATTCCAGCAGTGGGGCTGGGCCTCCTACTCCCACCACCGGAGAGCAGTGATGCCCAAAAACAAAAAAAACAAAAAAGAAAAAAAGAAAATGTTTCGAGAATGATGAGTGCAACAAATGTACAAATGTGCTTGACACAATGGATGGATGGATGGATTGTGCTGAGTTGTATAAGCCCCAATAAAACGATTTAAAAAGAAAAGTTGTTTCAATCAAAAAAAGAAGGGGAAATACATGTATATTAAGCCTCTGGTTTATTCCATCTGACCATAGACCAGGAATGTGACTAGCCCGGCTCTCATGCAGAGTGTATTAGAAAATCGATTATGGCAGATATAGTTAGGTTAAATTTAACACTTTTTCATTTGATTTTCCTTTTGGCCCACTTAAATCGGTTTGTTGAGTAAATAATTTTAGAAGTGGTGCCATGTGAAGAAGAACATCAAATCAGGGTTGGAGGAAGACCTCTGAATAACCTTTCCTATACAGATGACATCACCTTGCTTACTGAAAGTAAGGACGACTTCAATCATTTGCTGATAAAGGTCAAGGATTGCAGCCTTCACAATAGATTACAATTTAATGTAAAGAAAACAAAAATCCTTACATCCATACCAACAGGGAACATCATCATAAACAGAGAAAAGATTGAGGTTGTCAAGGATTTCATCTTGCTTGAATCTACAGTCAACACCCATGGAAGCAGCAGTTAAGACATCAAAAGACAGATTGCCTTGGGCAAGACACCCTTTAAAGTGTTGAAGCACAAGGATATCATGTGAGGACTAAGGTGTGCCTGGCCCAAACCAGGGTATTTTCAATCACTATAGATCCATGTGAGAGTCGAAAGACCACACACAACACATTTGGTGCATTTGTATTATGGTACTGATGAAGAATATTGAAATTCCCATAGACTGAAAAACAATGTCTGTCTTGGAAGAAGTATAGCCAGAAGGCTTCTTAGAAGCAAGGATGGTGTGACTGTGATTCACTTACTTTGGACGGGTCAGGAGAGCCCCATTGCTGGTAGAGGATGTCATTCTTGGAAAGTTGAAAGCCAGCGAGAAATAAGAGGGCCCTTCATGAGACAGACTCACAGTCACGGCAACAGTGGCTTCAATCATGGCAGCTGTGAGACTGGGGCAGGGTTTTGTTCTTGATCCACAGGGTCACTCACTATGAGTCAGAATCCACTGACAATCGCCACCTAATCCCTCTTATCGAACACTTTTCAAACTTCTTTGGCCACATTTACCCTCCTGCTCTCTCTCATTTGCTTCTTTCTCTTCATCGTCAAGCTTCTTTAAAGGAGGCATCTTCTTCCAAGATTTGCCAATATTTCACTCAAACGTGTCACTAACTCCTGTAGTCACTCCCAGATCTCTTCTTGTTCGAGTCTTCTGCTTGCTCTTTCCAGAAGCATTTGACCTAGTCTATCACGCCTTTCTGGAATATTCTCTTCTCTGGGTTTCTGAACCCAATTTCCATCCCACTTCTCTGGCTTCCCCCTTTCTTCTTTTTTCAAGGCTCATAACAAAATGAATGTGATTTTCCAAGTTTGAAGTACTTTATCAGAATAAAGGATAATGCTGAGACAGAAGACAGACAGACATTACCCAAGCATGTTACATCACAGTTGCAGCTGTTGCACGCCTAGATCAAAGGCAAGGGGCACTATTACTTAGATTAAATGTCCTCTGTACTTAAAAGAATAACATTACCAAAGTCAAACAAAGCATACCAATAAAGGGACAGCCTGTGGCGCGTGTGGCCATGGACTGTCCTTCTGGAAGAGACCAGTCAGCTTGGCAAGATGGTGTCTATGAGGCCAAGGGAGGCAAGGGGGAATAACTTTCAATGCAGAAGGAGCCTCCTTTGCTTGTCCCAGATTGAAGAGGGAGGATCCTGGCTCGGTTAAGGTTATGATCACAGGACTGTCACTGAGCACCTCAAGTTTGGGCATCAGATTTGGGTGCAAATCTTGCTTTGGCCACTCCTCCCCCTCTTCGGATAAAGCACTCGGTAAGAATAAATAATATTCCACACAGTGTGCTCATGGAACCCTGGTGGTGTCATGCGGTTCTGCCTCAGGGCTAGGATCCTCAAGATTCATCCTTCAAAACCACCAGCAGTTGCAAGGGAGAAAGACTGGGCTTTCCAGTCGTCTCAGAAACAAACGCACAGGGAGTCTCTGCGTCAGCATGGGCTTCAAGGGAGGGAGAGGTTAACTCTGGGCTAAAGAGTCCTGGTGGTTCTGTGGGCCCATTGTTGGATGGCTAACTGCAAAGGCAGTCATTCCAAACCACCCGACTGCTCTTGGGAGAAAGACCGAGCTGTCTGCTCTCGTAAGGATTTACAATTTTGGAAACCCTAACCAGGATGATTGTGAGTCAGAATGGATTCTAGGGCAGTGGGTTTTGTTTTGATGTGTGTGGGTTTGTTGTTGTTGTTGTTGTTCTTGTTGTTTATTGTTTTGTGTTTTATTGTGTTATTTATTGTTTTATTTTTTTTCATTGTTTCTTTAACTCTGCACCAGCTTCTGCTCTGATGCTTCATGCACATTAATTTAATTCTCTCTCAAGGCACTACTATGATTTCCTCTATTTTATGGGTGAGGAAACTGGCACAGAGTAACCAAGCCCCGTGCTCGGGACACTACATACTTATGCAGTGGAAGAATGTTTTCTAATAGAGTCTGCCCCGTATCTTATCTCCTCCAAGTCAATTCCAATCCCTGCTTCAGTGGGCCAACGCAGGTTTCTCTTGCTTACCATCCAAGATCCCTCCATGACACAGCGACTGTCATGATTCTTTATATACGTTCTCACAAATGTATATTTTAAAACTGAGTGCCAAATAAATGGAAGGTAGCATTCATATTTGAGAAATAGAAGAAAGATGTTTAGCGTAGAAAAGATGAATGTCGGGCTGAGCCCCAGTGGCGGAGTGGTTGTGCGCGGGACTGCGGCCTACAGGGATGGAGGTTCAATTCCAGCTCCACAGGGGCAAAGGATGGGCCTCCTACTCCCACCACCAGGGCAGTGATGCCCTAAAAAACCAAAAAAAAAAAAAAAAGATGAATGTCAAAAAAAAAGAAAAAGAAAAGATGAATGTGGGGCTGAGCCCCGGTGGCGTAAGTGGTTGAGTGCGGGACTGCGGCCCGTGGGCTTGGCAGTTCAAATCCAGCGGCGGCTCTCAGGAGCAGTGCTGGGTAGCTCCCATGACCACCAGAGGCAGTGATGCCCCTCCAAAAAACAAAACAAAACAAACAAACAAGCAAACAAAAGACAATTGTTATAGACACTTCTTGGCAAAGTATGGCACGCCTCCTTGGCAACTGCTATATGAATTTTTTTTAAATCTCCAATTTAAAGAAGAGTTAGGATGGTATAAATCAAAATTTGGGGGATCCTGAACCATTTGAAAGTAAATTGCTGACTCACTACCGCATCCTGGAGAAGGACTTCATGCTCAGGATGGGGGCAGCAACAAGAGGAAGGCCTTCGACATGAGGGGGTTGCCCAGTGGCTGCATCGCTGGGCTCAAACATTAAGAACAACTGTGAGGCTGGTCCGTTCTGGTCTGCACAGGGTTGCAATGAGTCAGAACCAAGTCAGCGTTCACGTCCTTGATCGTCTACTTCCTACAAGAGACACATTCTTCTTTGTGGTACTGCAAAATTCATATGATAGGTTACCTGAGGTGATCTCCTCCTCAGGTCCCATTACATTTTTTTCAAATTATTCCAAACATATCTTTTTGTTTGTTTTGTTTTTTTTGGGGGGGGGCATCACTGCCCTCAGGTGGTGGGAGTAGGAGGCCCAGCCTTTGCTCCGTGGAGCTGGAATTGAACCTCCGTCCCAGTGGGCCACAGTCCCGCGCACAACCGGGGCTCAGCCCCCCAAACATGTCTTTTATAACCCAAAGATCTGCATGTTCAGAATCACACCTTGGATTAATTTGTTTTGTTTCTTTGTTGTTGTTGTGTGCCATTGTGTTAGCCTGGTTGACTAGAGGCACTCATAGGTGCAGAGGAACGAGCTTTATATAGAGTGTAATTATATATGATTTTTTTGGGGGCGGCATCACTGCCCTCAGGTGGTGGGAGTAGGAGGCCCAGCCTTTGCTCCGTGGAGCTGGAATCGAACCTCCATCCCAGTGGCCGCAGTCCCATGCACAACCACTACACTAATGGGGCTCAGTCCGAGTAATTATATATGAAAAGACATCCCGGCCCAGTCCAGAACAAGTCCACAAGTCCAATATTAGCCCACATGTCCAATATCAGTCTATAAAGTGCTCTTTGGATTCACAAAACACATGCCACGACACTTCATGC
Source organism: Nesogale talazaci (assembly GCA_004026705.1). Taxonomy (NCBI): domain Eukaryota; kingdom Metazoa; phylum Chordata; class Mammalia; order Afrosoricida; family Tenrecidae; genus Nesogale; species Nesogale talazaci. The sequence goes on along the minus strand of PVJH01041920.1, from coordinate 5,388 downwards.
AGGAAGATCATAGGCCAGTGGGTGGAATGTCTTATGGATCCAGTGGCAGTGGAAGCATCTCAGCGCTGGCAGAGGTCTCCATGTGGCTTCTTCAGTTTCAGGACTTTCGTGTAGCTCCAGATGCCTTCTCAACAGAAATTTCTCCCAGGGAGACGTGTGTGTACTACCTCTGGTGAGTTATTTATCTCCTCCTTAATGACTCCACATAAGGTCATCAAGCTGTGACCTGATTGACAGACTGAACTCCATCCCTTCACTTGTAAGTCTCAAATTGATGACAGATTATATCACTACCACAGTCACCGAGTCAATTCTGACTCATGGTTACAAATATAATAGGATAGAATTATCCCATAGACTTTCTTTTTTTCTCTCTCTGCATCACTGCCCTGGTGGGAGTAGGAAGCCCAGCCTTGCTCCTGGAGAACTGCTGCTGGATTTGAACTGTCAACCCTCAGTCCCGCACTCAACCACTGTGCCACCAGGGCTCAGCTCCCGTAGATTTTCGTTCTTTTTTTTTTTTTGGGGGGGGGGCATCACTGCCCTCAGGTGGTGGTAGTAGGAGGCCCAGCCTTTGCTCCGTGGAGCTGGAATCGAACCTCCATCCCAGTGGGCCGCAGTCCCGCGCACAACCACTACACCACTGGACTCACCCCCCCACCCCCCGTAGATTTTCTTACAGGTAGTCGTAGATGGGCCCGTTGTTGACCTAGGGATCACTCATGGAGTCAGCAATTCAAAACCCTCAGCTGCTTCTTGGTAGAAAGATGAGACTTTCTATTCATTCTCACGGTACTAAGATTGGAGGCCGACTTATTAACAACCTTCAATACAGAGATGACACAATCTTGTTTGCTGAAAGTGAGGAGGACGTGAAACGCTTCCTGATAAAGATCAAGGCACAAGTGAAATCGCTCACCACAGAGCAGCCAGGAAGCACCATTAAGTCAGTGGTACTTTGCTCAAGGCAAGCTGGCACGTCCTGTGTTGACTGGGGAGTCCGCCCTGCATAAGCCAATAACTTTATGGAACGGGGGCCTGTCTCCTGGTTCCTGACCGTTCGATTCAGGCCGTGACGCGTCTTTGGCAGGAAGAGGTTTTTGGCAGGCATTTTCATGCCGTCGCTGTCATCTTCATTAGGTGCTGACTCACTGTGGCCCTGGATGACTGACGTGAATTGCCCCCTTCCTGGCTACAGTTGTTACAAACCGAATCGTTAAAACTTTCTCCCCAGGAGCCGCTGGCTGTCGGGTTGACTCTGACTCATAGTGACGCTTCCAATGCCACAGAGTGGAAGATGGCCCCGTCCCGTGCCGTCTTCCCAAACGTTCTTACGTTGGAGCCCATGGGACGTGCTGGATGCTGTGTCCCTGCTCTTTCAAACACCAGCAGGGTCACCTGAAGAAGGGGTTCAGCAGAGCTTCCAGGCAAAGAGCAGTCGCGTGTGAAGCAAAACTACGCTGTCCACTTCAGAGGAATCCGCTGTTCCGAGGAACGGCAGCCGCACAGTGTCAGATGGTTCCAACTTCTCAGTGGGCAGAGGAGCACTGAACTATTTGGCCCACTTGGGTGGGTTCCTAGATTTTAGCGTAAAAGCTGTTTTCAGAGCCAAGATCGGTGTGCCAGGAATGTCTGTGGTGCTGGGAGACTGCTCCCAGGCTTCCATCAGACAGAGCTGAGGCATGCTCCCAGCGATATCCGGAGAGATGGGTTAACAAGCTGTGCAGGGGACGTGGAAGGGGTTGGGGACGGAGGCCATGGTTTTTAGCAATTGCTGCTTTTCTTTCTTTTTTTTTTGGGGGGGGGGCATCACTGCCCTCAGGTGGTGGGAATAGGAGGCCCAGCCTTTGCTCCGTGGAGCCGGAATCGAACCTCCATCCCAGTGGGCTGCAGTCCCGCGCACAACCACTACGCCACCGGGGCTCAGCCCCAATTGCTGCTTTTCATGATGTCGATACCCCATCCTGTCTGATTTTAAGCTACTAATACAATGCCACTGAATTGGGAAGAACTGTCTTTCATCTGTTCAAACCTACATTTAGTCTTCACTCTCCTACCTTTTTACATTTCCTTTGAGTTACTGGGAGAAAGAAAGCATAGCTCTTTTAAACTGATGTCAGAAAGACAGGTAGGGTCAGAAAGTCGGGTAGAGGAGAGATGTACTCTGTAGGGAGGTAAAGCCAATTTGGAAGGCTCATAACAATATCAAGAATCTCAGGCAACTCCATCATTCTTAGATAAAATTTTTTTTTTTAGCATTTTTTTGGGGGGGCATCACTGCCCTCAGGGGGTGGGAGTAGGAGGCCCAGCCTTTGCTCCGTGGCGCTGGAATCGAACCTCCATCCCAATGGGTTGCAGTCCCGCGCACAACCACTATGCCACCGGGGCTCAGCCCCTTAGATAAGCTTTATAAGATTTCCACATCTACCGAGATCTTGTCAATTGAAAACAATCCTAAGCAAATAAGGTGTGAAGGTCACCTGCGTTGTCTGGGTGTGATGCCAACCGTGCTTTCAATACAGGCAGGGTCACTTCGTGGTAGGTAGGTTTCAGTGACTTTTTCAGACTACAACGGACTAGGAAGAAAGGCCTGGCAATCTGCTTTTGAAAATTAACCCATGAAAACTCTATGGCTGACACAGGAGTATTGTTTGACAGAGCACTAGAAGCTGGGCTCTGTAGGATGGAAGGTGTGTACTCAAAATGCTTAACGTCTGCGACAATGGTCCAGGAAGATGTGGCAGGATGGGGGGAACCTTTTGTTCTGTCGGGCGTGAGGTTCCTGTGCGCTGGAGCTAATTTGTGGACAATGAAAACCGAAATCCTCACGACGGAATCAATGGGTAACCTCATGCTAAATGGAGAAAAGATGGACGTCGTCAAAGATTTCATCGTGCTTGGATCAACACGGATGGGTGCAGCCGTCAGGAAATCTAATGCTGCCCGAGACTTCTTTAAAGTGCCGGAGAGCAAGGATGTCACGTCGAGGCCTCAGGTGCGGCTGGGCCAAGTCAGAGTATTTTCCATTGCTCCATGTGATGTGAAAGTTGGACATTGAATAAAGAAGACCAAAGAGGGCTGAGCCCTGGTTGTGCGCGGGACGTGGCCCACTGGACTGGTGGTTCAAATCCAGCAGCAACTCTCCAGGAGCAAGGCTGGGCCACCTACTCCCACCAGAGGGCAGTGATGCCCCCCCCCCCAAAAAAAATAAGACCAAAGAAGAAGCGATGCATGTGGATGAGAGGGCTGATAAAGAAGATTGACAAGAACACGAGCTGCTCAAGCTTCTTAGAAGCGAAGGTGTGAGACTTAGGGCCTGTTATCTCTAAAGGACAGTCCCTAGAGAAAGAGAGGAAGACTCTTAGAGAGATGAGTCGGCACAGTGGCTATAACCATGGGATCCAATATGACAATTGTGCTCTTTCCCGGTCCCTGCCAAGCTGAGTCGAGGCAGGCTCTGGTGTGTTCTTCAGTCCCACCCATAATCTACCACCATGGCGGAGGAAGGCCTTGCTGCTGGAGGTGTCATGGACGTGTACACTGCTTTACAAGAGATGCTGAAGACTGCCCTTCTCCACCATGGCCGAGCCTGTGGAATGTGAGAAGCTGCCAAAGCCTTAGAGAAGGGCCAAGCTCTTCTTTGCATGCTTGCATCCGACGGTGATGAGCCCGTGTCTGACAAGTGAGTAGAGGCCGTGTGTGCTGAGCACCAGGTCAGCCTCATTAAGGTGCATGACAACGAGAAAGGAGAGAGTGGGCGGGCCTCTGCAAAAGGGATAGCGAAGGAAAGCCCCGGAAAGTGGTCGGTGGCAGTTGTGTGGTTGTTAAGGACGATGGCAAAGAACCTCAAGTAAAGAATGTTTTGAAGACTACGTTAAAGGAAGAAATGACCAAGTAAAACTTTGCTGTTAAAAAAAAGGCAAAACGATTGTAAAGACAGCGCAGGACTGGGCCGTGTGTTTCCTTCTATTGTACATAGGGTTGATACAAGTTGGAATTGACTCAGAGGCACCTAACAAGAACAAAGCAGTACGTATTAGTGAGACTGAAGTCCATGGGGCACTGGGCATGGTTCAGGGAGCTGCCGCCCCTCAAAGAAACAAACTAGTGGTGACAAGATTGAAATGATTAGCCCAATAAATGGATGCCAGCCATTCCGAGTGCCATGGCAGGTACAAACTGGCAATTCTGGGGAGGAAGAGACCTTATCTTGTGGTGGTAGGAGCCAGGAAAGATTTATTTCCTTAGTAACATTACTGGAAACCCTCCTGAGAGTTGATATGAATTTTTTAAAATGGAGCTAGTTAGACATCATCTTATTATTTTTCATTCATAGTGTGAGCTATGTAGACATCATCCCCCCTCGTTTTATTGGGGGCTCATACCATTCTTACCACCATCTGTACATCCATCCACTGTATGCAAAGCACCTTTGTGCATTGTTGCCACATCCTTCTCAAAACTTTTTCCTTCTACTTAAACCCTTGGTATGAGCTCCTCCTTTTTCCACTCCCTTCCTGCTCCCCCTCCCTTATGGCCCTTGATAATTTATACATTATTAGTATTTTGTCATATTGTACACTGTCTGATAGAAATCATCTTGTTACTATTTCTTCATTCATATTCTCTTTCCTAGACCACCTAGCCTCCACAGCCTCTCGCTCCTTCCATCATCAACCTAGTCTGTTTCCAACAGAGCTGCATCACAAAACCAGGTTCAGCTGTCTTTTAATGATCATGATGGTGCTGAACTTATGCTTTGGCTCCAGACAGGGACTGAATGAAGACTACCTAATACTTAGCTATAGAAATCAAAACAGGCTGTTATCAGTATAACAAGAGACACACAGACCAATGGAATAGAACTGAGGACCCAGAAACAGACCCTTACATCTAGGGTCAGTTGATTTTTGGCCAGGGTGCTAGGTCCATTAGAAAGGTAAAGAAGACTCTCAAAAAAAAAATTCTTTTGGGGCTGAGCCCCGGTGGCGTAGTGGTTGTGCGCAGGACTGCAGCCCACTGGGACGGAGGTTCAATTCCAGCAGTGGGGCTGGGCCTCCTACTCCCACCACCGGAGAGCAGTGATGCCCCCCAGAAAACAAAACAAAACAAAAATTCTTTTAAAAAGAAGATTCTCAGGTTGAGCTCCGGTGGCATAGTGGTTGTGGCGGGACTGCGGCCCACAAGGTTGGTGGTTTATATCCAGCAGCAACTCTCCAGGAGCAAGTCTGGGCTTCCTACTCCCACCAGGGCAGTGATGCCAAAAAAAAAAAAAAAAAAAAAAAGAGAAAGAAGACTCTCTTCAATAAATGGTGCTGGGAAAGCTAAATTTTCATAATCAGAAAAAAGAAACAGTACTCATGCTTCACACAAACAAAAACAAATTCA
>PVJH01041919.1:0-14649 GCA_004026705.1 Nesogale talazaci | reverse complement strand
CTTCAGGCTTTGATCTTCATCAGTAAGTACTTCAAGTTCTCCTTTCATTAAGCAATGCTATGTTGTCTGCATATAGCAAGTTGTTAATAAGCCTTCCTACAACCCTTGCAACACATTCTTTATAAAATCTAGCCGATCTGATTATTTGCTTGATGCATAGATTAGATGAATATGGATGAAAGAATACAACCCTGAAGAATACAACCTATCCTGATTTTAAACCAGGCAATATTTTCTTGTGTTCACACAACTGCCTCTGGATCCAAGTATAGGTTCTGCATGAGAACAATGTAGGGTTCTGGAGTGCTCATTCTTTTCAAGCTTATTCATTGTGTGTTATGCTCCACAAAGTCAAATGCCTTGAATAGTCAGTAAAATACAAGTAAACTTCTTCCTGGTTTTCTCTGCTTTCAGCTATGATCCATCTGACATCAGCAAAGTTATCTCTTAATCCATGTCCTCTTCTGAATCCAGGCTGAACCTATGGCAGCCCCTTACAATGGATTGCTGCCATCAATGTGTACTCTTGTGGGTAACCTTTGGAACAGACACAGATATAGAGCTCTATCAGTGAGTCAGCCAAGTAGATTTCCTGGCATAGACAAGTAAGTGTTTCCAGTGCTACATCAGCTTGTTGAAATATTTCATGTGGCATTTCATAAATTCCTGGAACCTTATTTTATTTATTTATTTTTATTGCTTCCAGTCCATTTTGAATTTTTTTCTTCAGCACCATGGGTTCTTGTTCTTACGATATTCTCTGAAATAATGGAGTATCAGTCAGTTCTTTTTTATATGACTCTGCATTCTTTCCATCATTTTGGATACTTCATGGATTATCCAATATTGTGTTCATAGAATCAGTCAATAGTGCATCTCAGTGCTTGACTTTTTTCTTCAGATTTTTCTGTCAATGATAGAGGCTGACTTCTATTTCCCTCCTGATAAAGAAGCCAAACAAGTTATCTCCAATCCACTCATAAGTGAAATTAATATGTCCTTATTTGTTCAATTATCATATATATTATTTTAGAAAAATTAATTAAAAATTCATTCCCTAAAACTGAGGTAGTTAAACAATGACTAAATGTAGATTGACCTCAGTCTAACCTAACCAAATTATGGCTAGGGCTTAACTAGAAGCATACATAATCTAAATCATTTCACATTCATATGTTAAAAGCTATGCATGAAATATCCCATTTAGGACACAAGAAAGTGTCACAAATTTAGAAAAATATTAGTGGAAATAATGTTTTGAAGCTGCAATTTCTCCTTGCTCACTTTGTCTATGCTGTACCTCATGCAAACTGTTTAGAATTTGATAAGTATATTATCCATAACATTCAGGCCCTATACCTAACTGACAGATTTTCACCAGAATGCACATTCAAATAGCTATAAATATATATTAGGGTTGTTTTTCAGATTATCATATTGAGTAGAAACTTTCCTGAGCTATTGTGTCAATGCAACTTTTATAGCTAATAATTTCTTTGGGAATATAATCCCCACTTGGTGAGCACCAATAATTATTTTCCATGGCAGGAGGACTCAGTTTACTGGACAAGTTATTTGAGAGTCATGTAGGATTTTTCCTCCCTATCAAATATCCAATTGCTCCTTCACTCAGACTTTTAGGCTAGTAGAAATAAGTAATTAAAACCAAATTAGTAAAATATTTTGAGGTTTTTTTAACTATTCTATACTTAGGTCTTTCTCTTAGTTCTTTTAGAATTGAGCTTTGTTCTTTTAGAGATAGATATTATCCTCCACTGAAATTATTAATGGAGGCCTTCTGACTCTTCTTTATTAATTACTTCTGACTCTAATATAATTCTTCAAGAATTATTGAAATATTGTCAATCTTTGATTCAATATTCTAAGAGTATTTTTCATGAGTCAAGTAAAGTTTTGATAGCCCAACTGCAGAAATACAATAATTACTTGGTATCAAACCAGGTGATTATCCACACTGAAAGTGATAGAAATTAAAATATCTACTAGGGGAACCGATTAGAAGGATCAGCACATAATCTCCTCCTTGGGGTATGGACAACAGAGAAGTGGGTGAAGGGAGACATCAGACAGTGCAGGACTTGAAAAAATAATTATCATTTTATTTATTAAGGGTTTTATGAGCAAGGAGAAAATGAAAGGCTAATACCAAAAGCTTTAAGTAGAAAGAAAATGTTTTGAGAATGATGATGGCAACAAATAGACAAATGTCCTTTGCATTCAATGGAGGTATGTTTGGATTGTGATAAGGATTGTAGGAGCCTCCAATAAAGTGATTAAAAAAAAAAGATGTCCTAGATGTTCATCGGAAATGCTTACTTTATTTTAATCCTTTTCACTAGCTCTTATGCTGCTAAATTAAAGAAAATTAAATCTTGGATCAATCAATCCCAATTCAAGATGACTAAAATCCCTCACTAAAATGGAAAACCTTCAGAAAAATTTAAACTTAGGTTTAAGTCTAAGTCCATACTCAGACAGAAACATACGTCATCAAGAGTAGTTGGTGCATCGTAGGTCATAAAGAAGGTCTCATGAAAATGAAAGAAATGTTTGGAATTTGCTTTCTAATTATTGATTTTGTATGTACTTTATTACACATTTGTACTAGTATTCCTTTAATATTCCTTTTACTATCTAAATAAATATTGAAGAAATTTATTGTTGCTGTTATTTTTAAGGTTTTTTTACTTATTGTATGAGTTTCTCATTCAGGAGTCCTGCATTATGAAGTCTCTTCTAAATGTTCTCTTCCTGTATAAACTGAATGTCACTGGCACCTCACGCACTAATGCTTTTGCCACACCTGCTCAGTCAGAATAAAAAACCTACCTGGCTTTTGGATTTGGCACAAATGACCTCATTTGGAGGCCCTAAGGAGGGAAATAGCTTGCTGGAAGTAGGACACACGCTCCCTCCCTGGGAGATATTACTGACAATGAATCTAATGAAGCTATACTGATACAGCGAGAGTTCTGGAGCTTGAGAAGTCATGTGGGCACCCTGTCAGCAACTACTGCTACTGGATCCACAAGACTTTCCACCCACTTGCCTGTGATATTCCTGCATTCAGCATCATTGCATATGTTTTGTGACTCTGAAGAGGAACTTATGGACTAGTATTGGACATATGGACTAATATTGATCTTATGGACTTGATCTGCACTGGGCTAGGGTGTTTGCTTAATGTACAATTACTTTTTATACAAAACTCTTTCTTATACACATTAGAGTCTCCCTGCATTTAATTCTCTAGTCTGCTTGGACCAACAAACTTCGCACCAAACCATGGCTGCTCTCTGCAAGTCTACTCTGTTTGTCTTGCCTGCAGGCAGACTCCACATCACCAGCCAGTCACTTTGCTGTCTGCTTCCATAATCTTGATCAGTAGCCTACAAGAGTTAATCTATGAACTGTCCTATGACAGTGAGTTAATCTGAGCCCTCTGCACCGCTATTTGGAGTAAGTGGCTGTTGTAGTTCTTCTCAATATATAAACCTAGATGATGATACATGATAGATAGATGATAGATAGATAGACAGAGAGATTGATGATAGATAGAAAGAAAGAAATATATAGAGATAATCATAAGTGTCCTGGTTTTGTTTCTTTACAGAACCTTACCTAACAAAGTGGGTATATTTCAACCTGAGAGAAATCTCTCAGCCTTGTGTCTGTTACTATGATACTAAAAAGCATTTGGACCAAATGCAAAGAAACAAAATAAAAATCTTTAAAATCTCTTCATAAAATGGATTATCCTCACTTGTGTATCAGTTTGTTTTACTAGTACCTATGCTAGAAGTATTTCAAATACTCACAGGGTCACCTAATGTGAATAGATTTCAGTGAAATTTTCAGACAAAAATTTTATTGCCGTAAAGAAGGAATAAGCTATATAGTGCTTAGGAAATAGTCACTGAAATCGGTTCGAAAAGCATCAGAACATTTTCAGATATTGTACTGAAAGAGGAGCCTCCAGGATGGAAGATAATCAAACTATGGCATCGTGATAAAGGAGGGGAGTCAAAGTTGTCATGGATTTCATCTTGCTTTGATTCACAATCATTGGATAAATCTGCTGCACAAAATCTCTATAAAGTGTTGAAGAACAAGGGTGTCACTTTAAGTACTAAAGTGGCCCTGATACAGCAATGGCATTTTCAGTCATCTCATGTGAATGTGAAAACTGGCCATTGGATATAGAAAGGATAGATGTATTTAATTATGGTACTGGTAAAGAATATTAAAAGTACAATGGACCAAAAGAAGAACAAACAAATCTCCCTGAAGAAGAGCTAGAATGCTCTTTAGAAGTGAAGATGGCAAGACTTTGTCTCACATAACTTGGATATGTTGCTGTGAGAGACCAATCCTTTAAGAAGGACACCATGCTTGTAGCAATAGAAGGCCAGTGAAACAGAGGAACATCCGCAATGACAGGGTCTGACCCAGTGGTACCGAGTATGCTGAGAACTGGGCAGGAGGAGCAGGCAGTGTTTCCTTCTGCTGTACAGAAAATGCCATCAGTTAGGATTGATATGATAACAACAATGCTTTGCTGGAGAATATACTTTTCTTTCATTTTCTTCAAGCACAAGAAAAGGGTGCAATAGATAATACTAAGGATTATACTTAGAAAAACACATCAGAAGTCCATCAAAAGACATATGACTTGAATAATCCCCTATGTCCAGCTCCTATATTCTTGATAATTTCCCATGATTTCCTATATGTATCAACCCTTGGCTATGTTCAATTTTACAAGCATTAATTCTCATAATCATTATAGTTATCAGAGGAGTAAGCATTTGATGAAATGTTTTAAGGTACTTGTAACCACAATCTAGGATTACTTGCTTTGCAATATGTTCCAAATAACTATCCATGTGCAAGAATGATTGCAGGAATCACTTGTTTTTAATAGATATCAATTCCACAAAGAGAAACTGGGTCCTTTTCCTTGACCACTGCTACACTTTGCCAAATATTCCTTATAATTTTGCTCAGAGGTCATACTCCTGTCTTAGGATATCACAGAAGTAGAGGTCCAACCTATAGCCTGGTAGAGATGGAACAGATGGCTCCCAGATACCTGTCATGGGGAGTTTGCAGTTTTAAAAACATTTTAATATACAGCCATTTATTAAATGTGAGAGAATAATTTCAAGCAGAAAACACACTCTAAAAACTGTGATCTTCAATTTTCAATAAAATTCTTGATCAAAAACTGAGTTAGTGAAAGCACTTAAAAATTTAGGTACTTGTCTCGGTAGACTAGTGGATATGCACTGGTACAGACAGGAGCTAGAAACGCAGAAAATCCAGAACAGATGATCCCTTCAGGGCCAGTGGTGAAAGTGGTGATACTGGGAGCGGGGGAGGAAGTTGGGAACTGGATACAAGGAGCTACATATAATCTCCTCCCTGGGGGAGAGACAAAAGAAAAGTGGGAGAAGGGAGACATCAAACAATGTAAAACATGATAAAATAACAATATTTTATAAATGATTAAGAGTTCATGAGGAAGGGGGAGTGGGGATGAAGGGAAAAATGAGGAGCTGATACCAAGGGTTCATGTAGAAAGCAAATATTTTAAGAATGACTAGGGCAACAAATGTACAAATGAGCTTGACATGTTGTATGTATGGATTGTGCTAAAAGTTTTATAAGCCTCCAATAAATTGATTTAAAATATATATGTTTATCATAAGGGAAGCTTCTGCTAGAGATAAAGGTTAGATACTATTTTCATTTTTTTGGGGGGGGCATCGCTGCTCTGTGGTGGGGGGAGTAGAAGGCCCAGCCCCACTGCTGGTATTGAACCTCCATCCCAGTGGGCCGCAGTCCTGCGCACAACCACTACGCCACCGGGACTCAGCCCAGATACTATTTTCATTATCCATTCTAAATTGATTTAGAAGTTAGCTGGGTGCTGAAACAATCAGGTCCCAGGCATCAAAGAACAAAATATCAAGATCAATGGATCAACTGACTCCTAATATGATCGCTGAAGACAAATGGATATAGAGGCAAACAGAGTGGAAGAAATGGACGGTGAGCAGATACCAAATGATTAAGTGTCTGGAGTCTCAAAGACTTGAAGATAAAGAAGTAACCATTCAGCAGAGAAGCAGCAAAGCCCACATGGAAGAAGCACACTAGCCTGTGTGATCAAGAGGGGCCGAAGGCAGCAGGTATAGAGCATCAAAGAACAACATCATTATGAATGAGGAGGAGAGCAGGGTGGGGACCTAAGGTCCACTGGTGGGTAATTGGTCACCCCTTTACAGGGGAGTCACGGGGAGGAGACAGGCCAGTCAAGGTGCAGTGAGGCAGTGATGATGCATACAAGTTTCCTCTAGTTCCTGAAGCCTTCCTCCCCTTCCAACCATCATGGTCCCAACTCTACCTTATAAATCCAGATGGACTGGAGAAGGTACACTGGTGAAGAGGAGAGGTGGAGACATGGGAAAACTAGGACAGATGAGTCCCTTGGGGCCAGTGGTGAGATTGGAGCTACTGGATGGGTGGAGAGAAGGTGGGGTAGAGAGACAGAACCAACTGCAAGGATATACGTATAACCTCCTATTTGGAGGACAGATATCATAGAAGTGGGCTGGGGAAAGGTCGGGTAGTGTAAGATATAACAGAACAATAATAATTTATAAAGTATTGAGGTTTGGTGGGGACGGGAGAGCAGGGGAAGTGGGGAAAGGATGGGAAGCTGATATCAAGGGCTCAAGTGGAAAAGCGGATATTTGGAGAATGATAGCAGCAGACATGTGAAGGTGCTTGGCACAGTATATGTATTTATGTATTGTGAAAAATGATGTATGATCCCCCAATAAAATGATTTGTAATAAAAAAGAGAAAAAAATTTAGGTGGATTTCTCTAAGAAGTCTCTAGACATCCCTCCACTTCTTTATGTTCCTCTCCTAGCATGCTCCCTGGAAGAATGCTTACCAATGTTGGATCCCAAACATCCATAGATTAACAGAAACTTTAGGAATAGTAAAGCAATATTTAAGGATTCTCCTAAGTGTCTGGTGACAAGTATACAATATACATACTTTCACATGCATGATTTAGTACGTTTCAACAATTCAAAATGTCTTCCCTGGAACTTTCTGAGTTTTCTATATTTAGCCCTATGAACAATTTCTCCCGAGTGCTTTTCTGAATCTGCAGAGACATCTATCTGGTCAGGATCCATTCCGGCCTTCAGGAGAACTCTTATTGTCAGTTTTGATAGAGGCTTAATTTTACTTTTGACATGGACCTATTTTCTAATCAATCGACTTTAAACAATTCTAATGACTCTAAATATTTAATTATCTAATTTTATTTGATTTATTTTTTGTTTTTTTTTTGGGGGGGTGCATCACTGCCCTCTGGTGGGAGTGGGAGACCCAGAGCTGCTGCCGGATTTGGACCGCCAAGCCAGTGGGCTGCAGTCCCGCACTCAACCACTACACCACCAGGGCTCAGCCCCAAATTATCTAATTTTAAAACTCATTTATTTTCTTTCATTATATCTCCTATTTTGTAACAAATACCAGCAAAGGCAGAAAATCCCATCCATTAGATTTCCTAGCATTGATTTTGAAAATCTAAGCATGCATTTCAGCTGTGAGATATGCTATCTCTCTATAGTAAAGACACCTTTTACAGCTCTCAGAAGGAAGAGATACTTATGGTAAGTTTAGTAGATGAAGAAAACTTGTAAATTTGCATATAAATGAAAATGAATGGGGTATTTCTAGGTATTGTTTTATATAGAGGAATCATGAAGAAGTATAAAATTAGGTCTATGTTAAATTTTGAAAGTTTTAAATTACTTTTCTCATGAAAAGAATTTGATTGGTAACCAGGAGATCAAAATTTTAATCCTAACGTCATTAATTTCTCATCTATGATAGTCTATTCTTATGTGTAAAATGAGGGGATTTGTGTAAAGTTCCTTCTATCTTTATATTCTATAATCCCCTCTTCCACCTGCTGTGTAAAGAAACACATCCTTTAAATTGCCTTATATCAGTATCCCCTTAACTTTACAATACATGTGGTCTATGGGTTTTCTGAAGTCAGCAAAAACATTTTCTTTTGTGAATGTCACAAAATTTAACTCAAAATAAGGTGTTGGTATTTAATATAAAACATCTCACATAAAACACAAATATGGAGAATGCCTGTGTATTCCTGGTAGAAATTCTCCTTTTGTACCATGATCACAAATATTCTGTTTATACCTTTCTTTGTCATCTTCTAATTAATTGAACCGGAGACCTCATCTAAGTTAAATAAGAGATTGTCAGTCTTAATACAGTGGTGCGAAACCTGTGTTCAAAATACAATTTTCTTCAACTAAAATAGAGTAGTTTCTAGGTCTAATCTAACACGCAATACATGAAAGTGCTCAAATAATTTTCTAGTTATTGTCTGGTTACATCCTATGCCTTAGAATTTGTGCTGGAATTGGAAAAAATGTTTCATTGTGCACATGTATAAAAGTTGATAGCAAGAAGATATTTTTAACTTGTGAATCATGTTAATGACAACTATATCTTACTCAGAAATGGCTATATCCATTTGTCTGTTTCACAGCCTTATAATTATGAAAAATATTTTAATAAAAATTAACTAAGATTTAAACATTAGATTTAATCTTACTCTCAATTTCATATACATATATGATAGCTATTTTGATTCCAGATAAAGCAAACACTCAAAGAAGGTAAATAAAGTGGGGCATAGAAAGAGAAGTGAAACAAAACAACAACAATAGAGTTGAACTTTAGAACAATTGTGAGAATGACACAGATCTGGACAGTGTTTCTGTCTGTTTCATTATCAGTTGGAACTAGCTTCACAGCACTTAACCACAGCCTCAACTTGATTGATTGAACCCTAGTTTCCTGAGATCCTCTGATATCAGTGTACTTCTGGCCTATCTTCCAGTAATTTAGCCCCCCACCCCCAGCCACAGAGCAATAGTTTTTGTAATTTACATCAAGAAGTACTGGTAGAAAAGAAAAGAAGTACTGGCAGAGTGACTATACTTTCCCGAGCAGGAAAATTCAAAATTGAATGATTGCAGAGCAGTTTCTGGAAGGCTTTTGCTCTTTGAGTCAGTTTTTATAGCTAATATTTGACTTATAAATAATAAAAATTCTAATATCCTATCACAATATCTATTATCAATTTTCACACCCAACACTATTCATGACAGAGAATTTTCACTAATTACTGGCAAAATAAATAAATCTCAAATAAATTTTCACCAACTGATTTTTATGATTTTTATTTTTCCCATATGTTCTACAATGCTGATTGTGCTGCAACCTTGGGAACACATATGAAAACACATAAACACACATGGCTTGGCTCACATGACCCCAACATTAACACTATGAACAGAGAATATCATTTAAATGCTGGCTTCTCAAGCACTGTTGGTATTCTGTACCCTTGGCAATGGCTAAAAACAGTTAAAAACTGAAGCAATTTAGAGGAATACTAAAAAACTAATAAGATAGAATATGTTTATTGTAAGAAGAAACAATGCAAGCAGGGCAGCTCCTTATGAACAAGTCAGGAACTGGTTCTGAAGAAGGGGCTGGTGACAATGATTTACAGAATTCACTGCTAAATTTTAGGAATGTGACATCAAAAGACAAGAAGATAACAGGATCTGTTCCTTACAGAGAGTGGATCACCAAGAACCTGTCATAAATACTAAAACATATATTTAATCAGGCATCAAACTCTTGCTTCTCAAAGCAATACTAGAGGTGCTACACTGGTATTTCAGATTTGAGTATCAAAATCATCTTTCCTCTAAAGGTATGAACTGCTTATCATGCATGCTGTGGCTAATGAAAGAGGCTGTTACATGATTAGGATGTTGTATGAGCACCATATTAAAAGCATATTGAAGTCTGCTACTGCTCTTCTTCACCATTGCTGTCACTGCTGCTTTCGCTAGAACTAGAAGCCCAAGGCCAGAGTTATACCGTCTGCCATACCTTGCCTGTATCTCACAAGTAGGCCAGTGCTGTGCTCCAGGAATCGGGTTTGGTGTCTTTAATAATATTTCATATAATAGTAAGCATAATTGGCACTGCTTTTATTAAAAAAAATAACCTATTGGAACCATAGATGTTTTTATCTTGGCTTTCATGCATCAAATGACCTTATATACAAATGACCTTATATACAAAAAGTTTAAAAAGATTAATGAGATAAAACTTAAACCATAATAGTAAGGGAAGAAAATCTTAAAGAACTAGAGGATAGTTATGTGCTTCTTCAGTGCTATACCACACCCTGGGTTTATCATCTCTTCCATGTGTCCCTTCTGTGAGAGACTGTCCAATTATCTTAGAGATGAGTTTTTGATGTCCACTTTGTTCACACTCCTTCATGTAAGTTTTATTCTTTGTTTATAAACTTTTGATGCCTATTCTCATAAACAGCTCATGGCCACATAGGTTGGTGTGACTTTTTTCATGTGGGCTTTGTTGCTTCACAGTTAGATGTCCAATTGTTTAATTTCAAGCCTTTAAGAACCAAGATGCTATATCTTTTCATAGCTGTGCACCTTGAGCTTTCTTTACCATGGTTGCTTATGCACCTATTTGGCTTTAACAAACATGTAGGAAAGGTGAATATCAAATAGTGCCATATTTTTAGAACAAACCACTCTCATTCTGTGGTAAGATTTAAGTTCATCGGCATCTGGGTTATATTTGCATATACATATATAGGCAAATATACCCGTCTTTATTTATTTACATATATAGATATCTATATGTAGATATCTATATAAATTTCTTCTTTTCTCTTTTTCTTTTTTTCATTCCTCCTGCCACACTATCATGCCTACCCATTGTTCTCCTCTCTGTAATTCCTCTTGGATACATTTCAATTAGCAAGCATGACCAGGAAGGCTACTGCTCTTCTCTGTCAGTTTTAGAAAGTTCGCTATTCCCCTATCTCTGCCATTATTGGCTCACTGTTTATCTCCCCCTGCCTCCCCCTCTCCTATTCCTCCTGGGAACCTTTGATCCCATTGGTGTCTCTTTGGCATTGCTTACCCTGCCTATCTACACCAAAAGAAAGAAAAACAGAGAGGGAGACAATGCAGATATTTGCAGAAGATGAGTATCTCTCTGCTAAAGAGCAGTCCGGACTTGTCATAATCTGTCATCCAATCTCCTCTTCATTCAGAGTTCCATATCCCAGAACTCTAATGGAACTTATACCCTTTTAGTCCTCAGCATACATCCTACCAATTCCCATTGCTCTTTCTCTAGTCATAAATGAAGCATTCTAGTAACCCCCACCCCACCAAGTAAGATCTTTTGATTTTCAGTTTGGTCAGATGAGGTGCCAACCACTGCCCCCAAGGGGGAAATCTATAATCAGGATTTCACAGGCACTTCCTTGCTTTGCTCCCATCACTCATCTATTGCACTCTCCTTTTGGTTTGCCCCCAAGTGGGTGGATCAGACTGGCTACTTCCCCTGAACTGTATCTTCAGTGCTATCCTCTGAAGCCTCATCAACTAGGGAATGAATGCCATGTCTGGAACTGAGGCTGGCCTTAGAATCTTCTCTGAACTAGCTGTTCCAAGGAGGAATGTCAACTTTGGGGACTGGCACACTGGAATGAGATCTTCTCTCTCTTCCTTTCCCCTGGAGACATGAACAATATCTTGGGTGGATTACTGCTCCGGTCCCAAATGTCACCTTTAGTCTTCCCTCAGCTGTCTGTGAGTCTTAAGGGAATATGAAGGTGTGTGGGGAGATTTTTTTCAGCAAAAGTGCCATTTGAATCTTATATATTTATTAATCTATCTGTCTACCATATATTTATTTATTTGATAACATATGAATCATTGAAGTTGGTTTGGTTCATGCCTGGTATCTTTTCCTCAGTCTCGGAACTGTTCATTATGCACATATTCCCCTATTCCAATTCTGATGTTACATATCAGTTTTCATGTGTTTACCAATTCTAAAACCACATCAAAAAAGTTGATTCAGATTTGAAAACATCAGAGACAAGTTTCCAAGTAGGTCTGTTTGTTTCATACCCAATGGCCCTGTCCATCTGCCTTAACTCATTTCCCTTTTCAAATGCCTCCAAATGAAAATTCTGTTTTCTAAGAGAGTAGTGCGTGTTTATCAATGACTACTAATAATTAAAGTTCTCGTTTTTGTAGTACATTTTCTACCATAGAATTTATCTAGATAGTTTTGTATCATGAGAGGATCATTCCTATCCATAACATGGTCAATCAGTGGTCCATCACGCAGTTGCAAGAAGCAGTTCTTCCTCCTTCCTGCAGAGCAGAATGCTGGTAACAAAGAAAGAGCTACGTTGCTGCCTCTCTTCCCATACCATCACTCTATTGTTTTATAGCAACAGGAAAAAACCTGAAAGTCCATTTTTCAGGTTATACTTTTTTTTCCTAGCATTTCCATGCCTTCATTGCTCACATTCAATCATAAACATTGTAGAGGTTTTGCAAAGTTCATTTTTGCTATAAAATGAACACATCTAGAAAACGTGAGCTAAATGCAGATAAACAAATACTTGCACAGTAGAAATAATCAATTCTTACAATATGCTAAAGTAAACATATCGGAAACAATAGTTTCTGCCAATTTTATTCGACAGTAGGAGTTTGAACTGAATGCATGCTGATATTGGATGGCAAATAAAATTTAAGAACTCCATCCTTAACTTTTTATTTTACTGTAAAGAAGGACATGGGAATAGTTTCTGATAAGAGTACAGTTTATGTATGAAAGATCTCCAAATCTACCCGCCAGTCTGGGCGACACTTTTCCTTAAGACTTATGCTAGAAAAGGCCACATTCACAGATATAGGTGAGGGTCAGGAAACAGGGAAAAAATGTCTGTTTTGTTCTAAAATGTGTGCTAAGAGTTCAAGTGCAGTAGTTCATTTTAATCACAAGCTTATAAAGACAGCTACATAAATACTTTCTCCAATATAACCCACAATCCAAGAACAGAGTAATGGACAGTTTTAGTACCACAGACAGCAAACACTTAATCAGGTAATAGAATAACCTTGCTTAAACGTGCTAATAGACTACTACTGAAAAAAAAGGAAGCAAACAAACAAAAAGATCCAGCTGAGCAATTTCTTATTGAACCAGTTTGTTTTTAATGTCACAGTCACTTACAAAATCACTCCTTCTCAGTAAGTTAGAAAGTTAGAAAACCGCTCGAGGAGGCCACTTAATTGTCCCATTAGCACATATGTACTTAGGTTGTGTGTCAGTAAAGAGATGTAATGATGCTGGCCAAGTTTACTTCCATGTGCATATGCCTTCAGTCCCCAATACATGGTGGAGTCAAGAGGATGTCACTTGTTTTTCGCTTTTGAGTTCCTTCACTTTTAAATTACTTTTTATAATTTCTGTATTTAATTTATTTGGTTAGCTTGTCAGGCAAAAACAATATTTAAAAATACCTTAAAGTTCTATTTTCATGAACAGAACTTCCTACAGAAAAGGAGTTAAGATGTCTTCTAAATAGTTTTATAAATGTCCTGGATTAATGTATACAGTGAGCTGATACAAAGTAAGGCTTTTATTTTGTTCTTCAGAGGAAGCAATCATGGCTTTTGCCTATTGACATCCCATTTTCTAAGTAATTGCTCCCACATGAAAAATCTAGACAGGCTAAAGAGTCTGCCCACACACAGAACCAGATCCTCTACCACAATCAGAATGAGCTACTGAAAACTTTCTTTATTTAGATATATATTTTATTACAGTGGATTGTTGAATTATTTCAAGAAAAGTATAAGGCAAAAACTGTAAACCTTCCACGTGTGCCCAGGTCTTTCAATCAAATCAGCTGCAACAAGTTACAATCCCTGGCTAAACATTAGGTCAATTTTCTTACAGTTATATAAAGAAACACTGCATTTGTCTTTTATATAGAAAAGGGTGTACATTAATGTTACTTAATGAAGGGAAAAAACAATTTTCTGAAGCTGTGCGGCTTAAGAATATCTAGTCAAAGGCTTGACCCTCTGAGTCTTTGTGGGTGAGTTGCACTCTATTTACCACAGCCGATACTCTTTCCTTTGCTTCTCTATTAACAGTACTAATGGACTTTGAAAGATTTGCATTTCTTCAGCAGCATTATTCTGCCTCATTTTCTTAATGCTATCCTGTGGGTTTTGTCAGCCTCCCCTTTTATCTCCTCCTCCAGTTTAAATTGCTTTCAAACAAGAGTCCACCAATCGCTATGAATATTATAAAACCTGTCTTAAAACTCTTCAGTGAACTTTGCAAACAATACTTCTGAAGGTAATATTTAAGCATAGTATTAAGCAAGTCATTCCACTTTGTGGTGGTACTAGATAATTAAACAAAATAAACTGCTGCAGATAACATTAAGCAGTTGAATGTAGGAAAACTGCAAAGCAAGACACCTAAGCGAAGGTGTTTTTCTCTTCATTAGTTCAGGTGAAGCTCCTAGGTGTGCTGTGTGGAGACCTTCCTTCCACTTTCTCATAAAGGCTGTTTTGTCAGCCCCCTGACTCCTTGCCCTCATTGCAAGGTTGCTTAGTAAGCAAGATC
>PVJH01041918.1:0-14646 GCA_004026705.1 Nesogale talazaci | reverse complement strand
AAGAAAAATGTGACTCACTGTCGTTTGTAGAACAGTTCATTAGCTTAATGCTAATTAAGATTGAGGCATCGTCAAAGTGTCATAGCATAGATTGACTTCTGAAGAACTTTACAACATGAAAAGTTTAATGTTTCATAATAATAATTTATTAAGTACAGAAATCATTCACTAAGTGATTCATCATGGAGTTTTGACCAAATGTTACACATTTCTTCTACATTATACATATTAGTGTGTGATGAGAAAGAAGTAATGATTTTTAACAAATTTCATTGTAAGAAAACATACAAAACAAAAAAATGTAATCATTTTTAGCTGCATAATTCAGTGGCATGAATTAAATTTACCATGTTGTGTAACTGCATATTTCCATAATTTTTTCAATACCTCAAATTTTATCCTTAAGTTACTCCCCATACTTTTCTCAAAACACTTGGTAAACTTTAGTTACTACATATTTGCCTGTTATATGTTTCATAAAAGTAGAATAATATCATATTTGTCTTTCTGAAATTTATATCACTTATATTTCCAAGGTTAATCTTCATTTCTCTCTCTTTTTTCTCATTATGGTGCTTATATTTCTTATTATGGAGTTCTGTTGGCATAGGGGTTATGCGCTGGGCTGCTATCCGAATGATAGGCAGTTCAAAACCACCAGTTGCTCCTTGGGGATAAGGGCTTTCCACACCCCTAAGTAGTTAGTGTCAGAAAGCCACAGGGCATCACTTTCAGTCAGCATCGCTCAATGACAGGGAGTTCGGTGTGGGTTTAAGTATGAATATACTTCATTGTATGTATCCATTCATTTGTTAATGGGACTAATTTTATATTTTATCTTTAATAGAAACATTCTGTGGTGTGCATTTCTATTTCTAGTTTAGAGAAAAAGAAAGTGACTCAAGGGATGGAGTAGCTTGTCCAAGGTCATAACCAGTAAGGTTCAAAGCAAGAATTTAAGTTCAGTTAGATTTAGCTCCATTCCTGAACTCTATTTCTTAACTACATTTCAGAAAATCAAAGGGCAAAGCTTGATGGAATCCATTTTTATCTTAATCTCCTCATCTACTGGGAGTAAGATTTCTAGGGAAAACTGATATGTGTTGTTTAGGTTTTTACAACACATTGAAGTACCCTTTCAAGGCAATAGCTAATTCATGCTTATGTTACTGATTGAACATTTTTTTCAAACATATTTTTGTTATTTCTCATCAATCATGCATATACTTTTCACCTCTTTCCAATCTCCTTTTTCACCCTCAGTGTTTTTAAAGATCATTTTATTAGTGTCTCTTTAAGCTCTTATAACCATCTATACCTCCATTGAACCAAGAATATTTTTACATATTGCCATTATCATTTTCTAAATATTTGTTCTCTATTTGAGCCCTTGATATCAGCTCCTCTTTCCCCCCTTCATCTTCCCTACCTCGAGAACCCTTGTTAAATTTTAAATTATTATTTTTATATCTCATGCCAGTTGCCATCTTCCTTCATCCATGTTTCTGTTGTTTTTCCTCAATTTTTAAAATCTCTTCATCTATCCGTTGAAATCAGGCATAAAAACCATCTCTAATTCCTCTGTCTTTTTGTTCCCTTTTCTATAAATGCAATGCACATTGATGTAAAGCTTTGATATAATAGAAAATAAATAAATAAAGGACATTCCTCCATGTCCCAAGCCCAATACCAGGACTGCAGTGAATAGGAGACAATACAGCCCCATGGATGGCTTGGGCTCCCCATAGAACACCTCTGTTTGACCATAGAACATAGACCATCATAGAACATCCCCATAGAACATCATTGTTTGACCTTAAAAAAGTTACTTATATCCCGGAGGCTCTTTTTCAATACTTAAATGAAGGCCATCATAACATCTTCTTATAGGGTGGTTGTGAAGATGAATGGGATAAAGTAATTACAGTACTTGTTCTTGGTAACCAGTGGTACAATGAAAATTATTTCTCAATGTAGCTTTCATTAAAGTCAAGACCTGTGCATAAGTGATTAGTCTAGCCATTTAGTTCACCCTTCTGAGGAAGTGAGGACTCTGAAGAATTAACTATATCAAAACAGTCTTTTTTAGATTATTAGCTGAAGAAAAATAGGGTACCCCTTTTAGGGGTTTCTGTTTCTTTTAAGATTAGGACACACAAGTCAGAGGAGGTTGGTCAGTACTGTAAGGTGGTTGTCTAATGATTACTCTTCAAAACATGGTAGTCAAAATAGAGGGCCCCTCTGAGACAGTGGCAGGCAGAAGTAATGGTTCCCTGAGGGTATGGAATGTGAGGAGCAGAGGACAGGAAGGAGAGAAGCTTGATTGTATAACCCTACCCCAATTGGATTGTGCAACAGAACTGTATGTGAATGGATATATTAGAATGAGTGAGATGTCAATTTTTTCTTAAAAAAGAAACTTGCAAAATTGTTTTGTTTGGTGAGTAGCGTGAGCAAGAGTGTTGTGTTGAAGAAGCACTCTTTGGTAAAGTTTTTTCAGTATTTTGCTGCTAAAACTTTGGCTAACTTTCTCAACACAGTCTCTTAATAAGCGGATAACAATGATTATTTGACAGTCAACCAAAATGCCTTGAACAAAAAGAAATGTATACTTTTATATAATATATATTTATATATTACTATAGTTATTTATATGTGTGCATACTTTAGTATACTGTACACTTTAGTGTATACTTTAGTTTGTATTTTTTCCCACCAGGCAAGCTTCCAGCAACTCACTCTGAGTTATTTGTACCCATTGGCGTTGCCTGGGAAATTCTCTGTTCATAGTGAGTTTTTTCATAAAAGCAGTTTCACATAATCCTTGCTTTTGTGATGGCTGATTTAAAAAAACAGAATGCAGCTGTGAAATTTTGCTTCCTGCTTGGGAAAATGCCACAGAAACCATTGTGATATTGAACACAGTTTAAAAGGAAAACACTATGGGCCAAACTCTCTTGTTTTCTCATTCCAAAACAAAGGTAAAATGTCAATTAATGAAAACTTCACTTGGCTATCCTTCAACTTCCCAAATGGACGAAAATGTCAAAAAAATTCATGCCCTTGTGCTCGAAGACCGATGACAGACCATTGAAAAGACTGGGACGTCGTCTGGGCTATCATGGAGCTCTTTCCAGCCATTTTCAATGGGAGATTTAGGAATGCAAAGGGTCACTGTGAAACTTGCTCCTTGGATTCCCACTAATCAGCAAAAGAGCGTCAACTGGAACCAAGCCAGACTTTGAAAGAACAGCTCTGAAGTGATCCCGACATTTTTCATCCATGGTCATTACTAGTGACAGAACATGGTGTTGTTCTTAAAACCCTGAAAGCAAACATTCATCAATCCAGTGGAAGATGCCATCATCGCCTCACCTAAAAAGAGCTCATCGAGGGATGTAAAAAACCAAGGTGATGCTCATTTGTTTATTGATGTGAGGGGAACGGTACAGTTGGAGTTCGTTCTACCAGGTCAGACTAAGCTTTCTTTTTAGAGGTTCTCAAAAGATTGTGGAACAGGGTGTGACCCCCAACCCCCCAAAAAAGCCCTGATTTATGACAGATTGGTTTTTCCATCAAAACAAAGCACCTGCTCATGCAGCCATGTCATTGTGCCAGTTTGAGGCACACCCCACCCCGGAACAATAGCATACCTATTTTGCCACACACACCTGACCCATCTGAACTCGATCCGTGCAGCTTCTTTTTGTTTCCATGAATGAAGAAGAACATGAAAGGACAGCAAATTGATGACACAGAAGAGGTGAAGGAAAAAAAATGTAAGAGATACTGTCAGTCATCCAAACATGTGAGTTTGAAAAATGTTTCCAAGAATGGAATCATAGATTTTACAACTGTAGTAAGTGTAATAGAGAGTACCTTGAAGGTGATAATAAAGTTTTGTAAAAAAATTAAATACATAGCTTTGAAAAAATCTTTGGGGGGGGGATACCTCCAAATATATACCATCACCTTTACTGTAGACTAGTCTACCTTTGTTTTAATCATTCACCTCTTGCTTTTATTCTTTGATTTTAGTGGTAGAGCCATGATTCATCTACTGTTAAAATTCTTTGAAGAATGCTTCAAAATGTTGATCACACTTAATTAAATTTTCTAAGTAAAGCTCTGAGTTTGCTTGCAACTGGCCACAATAGTTTGGGCAACCATCAAACAGAAAATTCCCTTGACGTTAACTTTTCAACCAAAGCTATGCAAGTGGAGTCAATAGAGATATCTATGGTGTTAGCTATGATTTCTGCTGCTCGTCAATGTCCTTTTCAACTAGGATATGTACAGCATTATTTTTTCCATGCACATCAATGTGGGTGATCTTCCATGGAAGCTTCATGTATAGCACCATTCCTTCCTTTGTAAATTACTGATTTATGGGAGGGATATTATCTCTATAAGATTTTCATAAGACATCATTAATTTCACCACTTTTTCACTGAAGTTTCAGCATAAAAATTATAGCAGTTTCATTAGCTTATAATTAACACATCATACAACTCAATAATTCAATCATATTATGAAGAGGGGTACAATCATCACCACAATTAATTTTAGAACATTTTCTTCTGTGTTGTATTTACTGCTATACTCCTCATTTTTCCCCAACCTCCTCTACCCTAACTCCAAAAAACTATTAATCCAGTTACTGTTTCTGAATATTTTCCTGTCCTGCATTGTATATACAGAAACAGATACACACACACAACACAAGAGCAGAAAAATCTCAATCAAAGGAAAGAAGAAAATATTAAAAACAAGAAAAAGTTTTAAAAATTTTAAATTGTGTTTGACAGAGAAAATAATGGGTGCTGAGGGTGTTTCCTGGGTGCTTTCAGCAAGTCTTGTAAGGCATCTACTTCAGGCAATGCTGCAGATGCAGCCCCACCTGGCATTTCAACTTGAACACTTTGGTTAATATGCTCAGGTGTGGATTGTTTTACTAATAATGGATTAATCCCTTCATCTGGGAGGGGTGGCTCTGGGTTGACTTAATTTTTTCTAGAGGCTCAATATCCTCTTCTTCTGGATCATCAACCCATATTTTCCCATCCCATGTTTCCCATGTTTCAGGGTCCCAATTCTTTCCTCTTAATGCCCTTACTTTAATGTCAGACACTGATCTAGACCTGCAATTCAGCTGATGCTGTAATTCAGCTAGTTGTATGATGAGAATCTGGATTTGGTTTACGGCAATGTCAGCTCTATTACTAGAGGAGAGAAGGCTCTCCATTGTAGCACATGAAGAAGTTTTCAGGTCTGTTCTTTGGCACTCGAGGTGTGCTTCTGAGGTTCTGAGACCATCCCTCTCAATTACATTTTCCATTGTACGGAGACCAGCCAACCAGCTTCCCTATACTTGTCATCTTGCTGGAAAATATCAAACACACGGTCACTGTGTTAGTCCGGGCAGACTAGAGGAACAAATTCAAGGACATGCATATGGATATAAGGAATGGGTTTATATTCAAGAGGAACAGGACATTGAGAAAACTTCCCAGCCCAGTTCAGCTCAAAGTCACAAGTCCAATATTAACCCATAAGCCCAAAATCAGTCTATAAAGTCTCCTTCTGAATCACGAAGTCACAGGTCAGTGGGTACAGAGTCCTGGCACCGACAGGGATCTCCCCTTGGCGCCTCGCTTCCAGGGCTCAGGGTCCATCAACAGCATCCCGTGGTGGCAGAAGAAACTCATCGATTGCAGAGGCATCCATGTGGCTGCCTTAGCCTCAGAGGTCTGGCTCCATCAGGGCAGAGCTGTGTGGTCTCCCCACCGGCTACTTCATCCTCTCAGATGCCGCCGTCCTATGTAGCCTGTGGTTAATCACCTCTGAAATGAACTCCCAACAACTGGGGAAGATAGCTTCTCATCTTCATGAGGAAAATATCATGAGATTTCCCAGGAGTCTCAGGTGAAAGCCATGCCCACACAGAGACCTCATCGGCTACTCAATGGCTATCTCCAGATTAGGCTAGACTCCACCCCTACATTTCAATCATAAAATTAACATAAGCACATGATGTGCTTCTGAGGTTCTGAGACCATCCCTCTCAATTACATTTTCCATTGTACGGAGGACCAGCCAACCAGCTTCCCTATACTTGTCATCTTGCTGGAAAATATCAAACACACGGTCACCCAGAGCCTCTCCTCTAACCAGCACTTCATCTGTTGGTGGTGATACTTTGGATCTTAGCTTTGCTACTCCACAGCATGGATTAGTAGGAGTGGCAGATTTATCCATCCCTTGAGGGGGTAGAGATAGCATTATCAGTGCTGTTAAGCCTGATCGGGCTAGAGGGACAATTTAAGAAGCCCATATTTATGATTTAAAATTTTAAATTTTTTAAACTTAATTTTTTTCTTTAAAATTAAAAAAAAAAATTAAAAGGGTCAAAAGTGAGGCCAAAAGGTGTTATATTTTAAACTATCTGCATCTGAAACAATCCATTTTCCAATGCACTCCATGATAGTCATTATTCACATCCCTGATCTGTGGTCCACAGTGATTCACAGGAGTTTCATCTACATGTGTTTCCTTTTGTTGGCCAGGGATTTGTTGAGAAATTTTGCATCTACAAGGGGATAACACCTCCCCCAGCCCGACCCCAGAATTCTTTTTCATAGTTATGTATTTACATTTTTTTTAGCAAAATAACCTTATCACCTTCAAATTACTCTTCATTATGCTTAGACAAATATGTCAAATATGCAGTTCCATTTCTGGAAACATTGTTCAAACTCATTTGTTTGGATGACTGATAGCACCTCTTTCACTTTTTTCTTCACCCCTTCTGTGTCATCACACCCCCCGTCCTTTCATGTCCCCTTTCATTCACAAAACAAAAGGAAGTAGCGTGGAGTGAGTTCCTGTGAGTCAGGTGTGTGGGGCCAGAGAGGCATGCTGTTTTTTGCCTCAAACTGGCACACTGAAATGGCTGCATTGTTGTGGTGGCAAAACCAGTTCCCGGTCTGCCACAAGAACCAGCCCTTTTTTGTCACACACTGCCCTACAATCTTTTCAGAACCTCAAAATAGAAGGCTTTATTAACAGTCTGACCTGTGGAATAAACTCCAAATTCACCGAGTCAATATTTTCATCCAGTTTTGGGATGTTGACAGATGTCTAGAGCAAGGTTTGTCATAAACTGACATTTCACCTTTTCTGAAAGTAGAAAACAAACCACTGAGTACTGAGGACTGTCATAGGACTGTCCCTGAAAGCTGTGTTCAACATCACAACAGTTTTCTTTGGCATTTTTCCTGAGCAAAAAAAAAATTCACAGTGACATGCTGTTATCTTAAATTGTTTTTTACATACAAAAAAGAGGTTCTAGCAAAACTGCTTTTATGAAAAATTGTGACCAGAGAGAAACTTCCCAGGCAATGCCACAGAGTGCACTAACTCAGAGGGAGTTGCTGATGCTTGCCTGGTGGGAAAAAAAATGCATACTGAGAAAGTCCTGCTCCATCCAGTGCAGTTCCGTTTGTTTGTGGGTTTTTTGGTGATGGTGGTATGCTCATGAAGAATATTGGATTTTCGTCTTCTGTCTTTGTGAGGTCGTTCCCTTATTTTGAATCTGGATTGTGCTGACTTCATAGAATGAGTTTGAGAGTTTGCTGTCCCTTTCTATAATCTGCTATAGTCTGTGTAGAATTGGTGACAACTCTTCCCTGAATACATGGTAGAATTCCCTTTTGAAGCCATCTGTTAAAGGATATTTCTGGGTTGAACTTTCATGATAACTTTCTCTCTCCTAGTTTGTAATGGGTCCATTCAGGTTTTATTTATCCATCTGTGTTCATTTACTTCACCATAAATTTGACGTTTGTTCTTGTTTCAAGTTTAGCAAAAATCATGTACTTATGGCACTCTTTTCAAACTCATGCCTACTTCTTATTAATGCCACTATCAATCATGTTCATATGTGTTAAAACAAGTTAATATGATTTATTTTTGTTCCCAAAATTTCACAATAGGCAATTTCCACAAATTCTTGGAAGACTCCTAATGTAGAGATCTATATTTTAAGAAAGACAAGGCTTCTTACTCCCAGAAGGAGTTACAGTCTCTGAACCTCATAAGGACAGTTCTACCCTGTTCTGTATGATTGCTTTGAGAAAACACTGAATCTTTGGCAAAGAGTAATTATATATTGTTATTCTGACCCGTATATGCCTCCTATGCATAATATAACCAAATATTGCCTAGTACTGCACCATTATTACAATTGCTGTTATGCCTGACTCCTTTGTTTCATCCACTGTGTCAATCCATCTTATTGATGGTTTTCATCTTTTCCCTGCCCCTCTACTTCTGAGCATGATGTTCTTCTCTGGGGACTTATCTCTCCTGAAAATATGTCTAAAATATATGAGCCAAAGTTTTGCTATCCTTGCCTCTCAGGAGCACTTTGGCCATACTCATTCCAAGACAGATTTGGTTGGTCTTTTAGCAACCCATGGTATTTTCAATATTCTTCACCAGCACCACAATTCGAATGGATTGATTTTTCTTTCATCTTCTTTCAGCTCCCAGCTGACTACTTAACCATTTGTGCCACCCATCCCATGAAAAAGTCTCTGAAATACTGAAAAGTACAATTTATACACCTGCAAGTAAAATAATAGGTCATATTTCACCTTTTTATCAGACACAAGTATTTCTATTACTTTTGTTTTTGTTTTGTTTTGTTTTGGGGGGGCATCACTGCTCTCCGGTGGTGGGGGGAGAAGGCCCAGCCCCACTGCTGGAATTGAACCTCCGTCCCAGTGGGCCGCAGTCCCGCGCACAAGCACTACGCCACCGGGGCTCAGCCCGTGTTTCTATTACTTTGCTTACTATTGAGATGCCCCCATGGTTGCCTGTACTCACCCATGGTAGATCACTGTCGTTTGGGGGAGGCACAGGCCTAAGCATTTATACATCTTTTATCCTTTTTCTTTAGCACAAAAACACGAGGGGTAGATATTAACTGGGATAGAAATCATATGAAAAGTTCCTAAAATAGTATACTAATTTGGTGAAAGAGCAGGGAATTGACCTTGGGTCTTTACACACATATTTCAGATTGTGATCAAATTCCTTTGATAGTTAATTTGGCATCTGCTTTAAAGACCATCAAACATCATTGGGAGTGGGGGCTGATTTAAATATAGTAGTCCTTGGATAGTAGTTTACAGCTAATGCACTCAAGTGCTAATATTTTGGGTGGCAGTTTAAATCCAATGAAAGTTACCTCTGAGAAAAGACAAGGCAATCAGTTTCAGGAAAGCAAGTCATTGAATACCTAAGGTGTACATACAGTTCTAGTCTGAGAAATATGAGGTTGTCAAGGGTAAAAAAATGTAAAATAAACAGATTGAGAGAATATAAAGATTCTTATGAGTGCTGTGGCATTGCTGGGTGCCATTGGGTGTGTTATGGCTTATAGAGACCCTGTGGACAAATGGAACGAAACACCCACCAGTTCTATTCCATACTAACAATAGTCCTAACGTTTAGACCCATTGTTTCAGCCAGTGTCATTCCATGTTTTTGAGGGCCAAATGAGCAGAGTGAATGTGGCAGTCATCTAATCTGGTGTCAGTTTGAGGATTGAGTGTAGGGGCAAACTCTAGCCTGTCAATCTGGAGCTAGACAATGAGACCTCTGTGTGGGCATGGCCTTCTCCTCTGACAATTGGGGAATGTGGTAATTCCTTCTTGGAGGAGGGAGACACTATCTCACTCACTTCCTTGGAGACACTCGACTGACAAGGAGGACTTCTTGTGAGACATCCCTGAGGAGAAGTCACATCGAGCTACCCTAGTGTCCCGAGCTGGGCAAACCACATGGATACAACCAGACATCTGTATCTGGACGGGCCGCTTAGAAATCCCTGTGAGCACTCAGATACTTACAGTGCCCCTGGATCCAAGGGCATTCTACCCATTTTGCTTGTGATTATCCTGCATTTGGTGTCATTGCATGTGTTTTGTGAGTCTGATGAGGACTTTATAGACTATTGGACATATGAGCTAATATTGGACTTATGACCTTGGACTGGACTGCGATGTTCTCTTAATGTACAGTTGCTCTTGCAAATAAAACTCTTTCTTATACACATCTGAGTGTCTCCATGAATTTATTTCTCCAGTCTACCTAGACTAACACAGTGAAGTATTCTGGAATTCTCATTCTTCTCAAGATTATCCACCTTTTGTTATGATCTATATAGTTGAATGTATTGGGATAGTCAATAAAACACAAATGAACATCTTCTTGGGACTCTTTGCTTTCAGCCAAGATCCACCTGACATCAGCAATATTGCATGTCATTTCTGAATCTGGCCGGGATTTCTGACAGCTCCTTGTCAATGTAGTGCTACAATTATTGTTGAATAATCAACTTTACTTGAATATGAAGCAATGACACCGTTCTATAATGTGAGCATTCTGCTGATTTACCAGTTTTGAAATGGGTAAAGATATGGATCCCTTCCATCAGTTGGTCAACTCACTGCCTTTCATATTTCCTGGCATGGAGGAATGAGTGCCTCAAGTAATTCATCTCCTTGTTGCAACAGTTCCATTGGCATTCATCGAATCCGAAATCCTTAATTTTGGCTCATGTTTTCTGTACAACATGAGATTCCTCTGTCAGTACCATTGATTCTTGCTCATATGCCACCACCTAAAAAGGTAGAATGTTGGCTCATTCTTTTTGGTAGAGCGACTCTGTGTATTCTTTTCACCTTTTTTTTTTTTTGATACTTTATGAGACGTTCAATGCCATGCCCAGAAAATATTTCAGTATTGCAACTTGAGCCTTGAAAATTTTTTGAGTTCTTTCAGTATAAGATATCCCAAGAGCGTTCTTCCTTTTTGATTTTCTAATGCTTGGTCTCTGTACATTTCATGATATTTTCCTTTGCTTTGTCTTCCTGAGCCACTCTTTGCAATTTTCTGTTCAGATCTTTGACTTTGTCACTTCTTTGATTTGCCTTAGCTGCTCTACAATTCAGAGCTAGATTTAGAGTTTCTTCTGGCAGTCCCTTTGACTTTTCTTTCTTCTTCTTCTTCATCAAAATGCATGGCCTTTTGCATTTTCATGAATGATGTTTCTATTCATGCTCACCAGGACTTAGTTATTAATGTTATTAGTATTCAGTGCAGCATATCTATTCTTGAGATTCAGGAGGGATAGGTTCAAGGTTATATTTTGGGTCTCATGAACTTATTTTAAATTTCTTTGACTTCAACCTCAATTTCCAGTATGTGTGCTTGGCCTGGTTTTAGCTGCTGATACTGAGTGTCTCAAAAAGCAAAACAAAACAAAGCCCTGCCTCACTTCCATTTGGTTTATGCCAACTCCTAGCGCCCCGACGGGGCAGGCTACAACTGTGCCTGTGAGTTTATAAAATTGTGACTCTCTCCAGGAGTCGAATGCATCATTCTTCTTTTGAGAAACAGCTGGAGGCTTCGAACTGCCGAGTTTTCATTTAGCAGCCCGGCTTGTAAATGCTGTGTCACCAAGGGTCCTTTATATTTCTGCATATTTTGTCTATTTAGTTGATATGTTTTCCATATGTATATCCACCTTTTATGTTGTTGCAAATACATTTTCTATGAACAATCTGTTGATCTTGTCACATTGTATCATGTGGTCTCCAGCTTCATTTCTGTCACCAAGCGTAATGCAGTGTTCTTCTTTGCCAGGGAGGGGCATTATAGCAGAGTACATACTCAGATTCATCAGCAAGTCCACATTCAATTAAATTGGAATTAAGCATTTGCTGCAAACGTTCTAAATTATGTACCTAGAACTTTAAAATTGAGCAAGAGAGCAGAGATCGCATGCATCCCTTGTGCTGTATATTTTTGTTTGTTTTTGGGGGTGGTAGGAATAGGAGGCCCAGACTTTGCTCCTGTGGAGTCGCTGCTGGAATTGAACCTCCATTCCCGTGGGCCACAGTCCCGCGCACAACCACTACACCACTGGGGCTCAGCTCTGTGTTGTGTATTTTTGTTAAGTATTAAGATTATTCCACTTTGGGCAACTTCAACCTTGTATAATTAGAGTGACTTTGCATGTATCTACCCATGTTCAACTTGATTGATGTTTTTGAACATAGTCGTTCAATCACATCAAGCAGTATTGTACAATTGCTACTACAGTCAGTTCCAAAACATTTTCTTTGTACTTGATCTCCTTAATGTCAGCTCCCCTTTATCCCCCCACCTTTTCCTTCCCATCCCCCAGGAATCTTTATTTTCATTCTTTTGTTCTTTTTAACACATCTTACACCATTCACATAGAATTCTATTGTTCACTCTATTGTTCACACTACTCACATACAATTCTGTTGTTCGCTCCCCTCCAGTGGGGTTATATAGTCACCAATGCTGTCAGCTCCTCCTTGTCTTTCTTCCCCCCCTTCACTTCCCATTCCCTCAGGGAACCATTGCTCTTGCTACACTTTCTGAATGGTTTTCTATCTTGGCTTACACAAATTGAATTATCTTTATTAAACAAATGAACATATGCAAGTCTGACATGGTTAATGAGGTAAAACAAAAGTTATAATTGTAAGAGAAGGAAGTATGAAAGAACTAGAGGATAGTTACATATGTTTGTTTATATATGTATTTAAAGACAAATGCAATTAGGGAGCAGAAGGACTTTGGGTCTCTACTTAAATCTCCCCTCAGTACAAGAATAGTTTGTTCAAATAATGTGGCATTTGTAAGCTACTCCCCTTCCTGACATGATCATCGAAGACAAAATGGGTTCATAAACAAACGTGGTGAAGAAAGCTGATGGTGGAGCATGGTTATTGAAAGATGCAGTGTCTAGAGTCTTAAAGGCTTAAAGTCAAACAAGCAGCCATCTAGCAGGGTAGCAACAAAGCTCACATAAAAGAAGCATACATCATGAGGTATCAATAGGAAAAGGTATTAGAAGTTCAAAAACAAGCATTCAAATAGATGTGAAGGGGTCAGGATGTAGTGGAGACACAAAACCTACATGAAAGATAATTGGACCATCTTTCTCAGAAGGGCCACATGAAAGGGATGATAAACCGAAGGTGTGGTATAGTTCTGATGAAACGCAATACTTAAAATTGTAAGAACGGCTTGCTCCCCAAAAGTGTAGACCAATTTACACTGGACTACTAATACTAGAGTTTCTGTTCATTCCTGTCACTTGCATTATGAAAGCTTTTGTAGGAGTAACATTTTATGTAGTATCATTTTTCCTAAATGGAAAGAATGTTACTGGCTGAGCCCCGGTGGCATAGTGGTTGTGCGCTGGACTGTGGCCCTCTGGGTTGGAGGTTCAAATCCAGCAGCAAGGCTGGGCCTCCTACGCTCAGAAGACAGCGATGCTCCCAAAGCAAAAAAACAAAACAAAGAATGTTATTATTTTTTAAAGTCCTGTTTATTTTTTATTTCATGCATTACTCTGTTTGTAATAGAATTGTTAAGTAACTAGAAAAATACCTCTTCTCTGGGCTTAAGCATTTACGCATAAGAATAGTAAAATTAAGTTATTTAATAACAGTATTTGTGAAGTAGCGGACCAAGCTTATAGCCATTGTCTTGATCTCCAACCTTTGCGACTCCGTAGGATAAAGTATAGCTTCCCTCTAGAGTTTCTGAGTTTTACTGAGATGCTAATGGCCGCGTGATATCTTAGGAACTCTCGGGGTATTTCAAAGCACAGAAATGTCTGGTATGCAGCCAAGTGCTTCATCACTTAACTTACAGTTCCCCAAATACATTATGTATGACACAAAGTTTAAGAACAACGAAAACTTAAAGCTTCATTTTATTATTAGGCATAGAATACAAGTTGTATTTATAAATGTTCAAGGGCTGAGCTCCGGTGGCGTAAGTGGTTGAGTGTGGAATTGCAGCCCTCAGGCTTGGCGGTTCAAATCCAGCGGCGGCTCTTAGGAGCAGTGCTAGGTAGCTCCCATGACCTCTAAAGGGCAGTGATGCCCCCCCCAAAACAAACAAAAAAACCAAAACCAAACAAACGAAAAGCCAAAATTTGTCCAAGCGTTTTTTTGGTTTGTAGCCAAGTACTTAACCACTGTATCACCAGGTCCCTAGATAGCATTATAGCTAAAAGAGAATAGTAAAATAATAAAAATTATTTTATTTTAAAAACTTGGTTTATTTATTTTTTCATATTTATTCTATTTACATACTTAAGTTGGAAATATCTATAAAATTTTATACTAATGCTTTCTACCCTCTTAGTAAAATCATGGTAAGCCTTTTGAAAAATGTAGTAGTAAACTTGAGCTTGAAGATCTTTTTTAAATGGGCACATTTTTCTATTATGATGTTTTCATTTTAAAGTCTCTTGTTGATGTATAGAAGTATTTTCCAATTTTACTTGGATGAATGCCTGTAACACAATTCATTCTTTTTTGTCTAAAGGAGGAAGAACATGGCTCTTTCCATGAGAAACGGAAACTTTTGAACTACTTTTGAGCTATATCTTTGGCCTGTCCTTAAAGCCTACTTGTGTTCATCTCATCCAGTCTTGATGGACGTCTGTGACATTGCCCGAGTACAGTTATGAAAGGAATAGAATTGGCTGTACAGTTAGAAAAGCCCTTCGCTCTATATTCATGC
>PVJH01041917.1:0-14651 GCA_004026705.1 Nesogale talazaci | reverse complement strand
ATATGCTAATTGCCTAAACTTGCTTGCCCTATAAAACTGGCTTACTTCTCACAAATCAAAAAAAAAAAAAAAAAAAAGAACCCCACCCCATCCCAGAAAAGATGTAACTACTGACACAACGTATGTATGTATGTATGTATGTATGTATACATTATGATGAGTGCTGTATGAGTCCCCAATAAAATGAATTAAAAAAAAAAGAAAATATCATTTTTTTCAATCATATATTTAGATTTCTATTAAATGTGTGAAGACATGCATATTTACTTACCTTTTATCTATTTTTCTATTAGTTTGTGTTTTCAGAAACAGGAAACTACAATTCAGTAGAAGGAATATGTAAGTTAAGAATTTAAGTGATATTTATTCTATTGGGAATCTATTCATAAGCATATGGTAGAGTACTTGGGGTTAATATATTTAAAATTTTTTTGGGGGGGGTTATCACTGCTCTCCGTTGGTGGGAGTAGGAGGTCCAGCCCCACTGCTGGAATTGAGGCTCCGTCCCAGTGGGCCGCAGTCCGGCGCACAACCACTACACCACGGGGGCTCAGCCCAATATATTTAAAATTATAATTTCACTTTGTAAGACATTCTTTGACCTAAAGTGCTCATTTGAGAAATAAGCTACCTATCCAAAGAGACTCTTTCTCGTCCTGACATTCACCATTGTTTGTCCTTAGTATTGATTGAAGTTGATAAGAAAACCACGATATAAAGAGATAAAAAATAACACATGCAATTCAAGAAATAAAAGCATCAAATTTTGACTTGCCTAATAGACAAACTTTTGGATCTGCAAGACCTGAGTAAGACAGATTTTTCTCTGGCTTAAGGATTTATTAGCATATTTTGTGGGTCCTATTTGGTCTCTTAAAATTTTGTTTTGCTCATTTCAGTCCTGTTTGAAATCATGGCGCCTTCACAAAACCGAAGCAAGCAATCGGTGTTTCTTTGAAATGTTAATGCTGAATTAAATAAGAACATTTTGTCTTTGGGAAGCTGCAAGTTGTCTCCCAAATCCAAGTTGGGTTTTTAGTGTCTCCTTTAGAAATCCAGCTTAGTTTGGAGATAAAAATTATCAACAGGACACCTGTGTCCCAGTTCAATTTCAAAAATAACTTTGGACAACTGCTTCGCTTTTCTGTACCCCAGCTTGTCCAGCTGTAAAATGTTGTGCAGGAGGCACTCAATTTTTGAGGATGAAGTTAAAATGACCCATCAAGATACATAAACAGGGGCTGAGCCCCAGTGGTGTAGTGGTTGTGCGCGGGACTGCGGCCCACTGGGATGAAGGTTCGATTCCAACTCCACGGAGCAAAGGCTGGGCCTCCTACTCTCACCACCTGAGGGCAGTGATGTCCCCCCCCCCCCCCCCCAAAAAAAAAAAGACACATAAGCAGACAAGGGAAAAGCTTCCAAAGGCTTTTGGCAAAGTGAAATTAAAAGATAGTGGGATCTGGGCTGAGCCCCGGTGGTGTAAGTGGTTGAGTGCAGAACTGCAGCCTGCGAGTTTAGCAGTTCAAATCCAGCGGCTGCTCCCAGGAGCGGCACTGGGTAGCGCCCATGACCCCCAGAGGCAGTGATACCCACAAAAACAAAAGATAGTAGGATCTTACCATGAACTCTTTGAAGCTTGTGTGATGGTAAGTAAGATGAATTGTTACCAAGGCTCCAGTTCAAGCATGTGCAGGTTTATTTTAAATGAAGCACGTTCAACCATTTCTCCGGGACAAGTTCTCTTGGTAATATTCTTGTCTTTGCCTCATTAGGGTGCTTTAAATTTTTTAAAAGTCTCACTCAAAACAGTCACTATCAACGACATCTGCTGGACTGCTTAAATTGAACGCAGTGAGGTTAGCTCAGATTGCTATGGCAAGTTTTTTCCTTCTCAAAGGGACCTTGATAGATTTTCTTGAAGGACACAAGATGATGATGGGGGTGCATTATGAAGATGTTTTAAGAACATTGGGAAATGCATCGATGAGCAAAAGGCCAAGAAAGTTTGCCCTGATCAGTTTTTTCCATCATGACAATGACAATGCACTTGCTCAAGGTTAGCCCTGGTGAAATAGTGCTTACCTGTCGAAAGATCACTCCTTAGGAATTACTAGTTGCTCTGCAGAAGAAAGAAGGAGCTTCCTACTCCTGTAAACAGTAACCGTCTCTAAATCTCAGGGAGTCCTTCTAGCCTGTCTTGCAGGGTCCCTAGGAGTGGACATCGACTCCATGACAATGAGTTTGGTTTTGGCTTCGCTGTTCCATGAGAATTTTCTTGGGAGACTTTACCCCACTCACCAGACAGTCCGGATCTTGCCTTTTCTGACTGGACCCACTCCCAAACTCAGAGAACCTTAAAAAGGAACACTATGTGAGTCCCCAGAGGATGCCCCGTTGACTGCTTTGAGGTGTGAGAATTCTTAGCGGAAGAGGTATTCTTAGATGAATACCCTGCCTTCTGAAGTATGTCGACCCAGATGGAAGCTCTGTTTAGAAGCAATCCTTCCACATTTTGATAATTTTATTTAATAAAGGCTTCTGTGATTTTGT
The DNA here is from genome assembly GCA_004026705.1 of Nesogale talazaci. Classification (NCBI taxonomy): domain Eukaryota; kingdom Metazoa; phylum Chordata; class Mammalia; order Afrosoricida; family Tenrecidae; genus Nesogale; species Nesogale talazaci. Next base: position 12,101 of record PVJH01041917.1, on the reverse strand, counting down.
GGCAATACACACACACACACACACACACACACACACAGGCCCATCTGGTCCATCCTGACTCACAACAACCCTGGAAGACAGAGGAGACCTTTGCCCTGGCATTTCCAAGGCCCTATCAGCAGAGAAGTAGACTGCCGGCCACATCCTTCCTCCGAGGAGCAGCTGAAGTCTTCCATCACTGGCCTTCTGGTTAACCATCCAACCGTACTGGTTAGGTAACCAATATGTCATCTGGGCTTCTTAACCACACCTAAAGAGGGCAAACCAAGGGAGTAGGCATTTCGCACGCATTCAAGTCCTATGAAGTAGATAACACCATTGACTCTATTTTGTGGAGCAGAAAACTAAGATGAATGAATGGGCTCAAGGTCACACAGCCCACATACTTGAACATGCTGTATCCCAGTCTGCCTTAGGGTAAATGCACTGATCCCAGCTCTTCTTCTCCTGATTGATGACTTTGTGTCTGTGCTCTGTCAGATCTCACCGGGTAAGGAAGGGGCTCAGCAGGCCGGAAGCTCTCCATGAGTGGTGTCAGGGATCTTACCTTCTGTGCCTTGAAGAGTGCATGCCTGATGTCATTCTCTACCAATGTGTACTAGTCATGTACTCCTGTCAATTTCATGATTTGCAGTCTAGGGGTGGAGTCTAGCTTGTCAATCTGGAGGTAGCCAATGAGAACTCTGTGTGGGCATGGTTTTCTCCTGAGAATTCTGGGAAATCTCACAATATTTCCCAATTGGAGAAGAGAAACTTGACTCTCAGTCTCTTGGAGTTGGTCTACTGACAAGACAAGATGACAACATGCTGATCAATCCTGATTTCTAGAGAATGGAGGAGCCAGAGAGGAGGCCACATGGATTTGCCCTGATGGAACCAGACCTCTGGGGCTGGAGAAGCCACAGAGAGACCCCTGACAGCGTGAGCTGCTCCCACTGCCAATGGATACAGCTGATGGACCCTAAACCCTGGAAACACAAGCCATGGAGAGATCCCTGACAGCGTGAGCTGCTCCCACTGCCAATGGATACAGCTGATGGACCCTAAACCCTGGAAACACAAGCCACAGAGAGACCCCTGACAGCGTGAGCTGCTCCCACTGCCAATGGATACAGCTGATGGACCCTAAACCCTGGAAACACAAGCCATGGAGAGATCCCTGACAGCACCAGGACACGTACTTCATGAGTCGGAAGGAGATGCTATAGACTGGTATCAAGCACATGGGCTATTGTCAGACTTATGACTTTGGGCTGGACTGGGTTGGGATGCTTTCTCAATGTTCCATTCATCTTGTATATCAATCTTTCCCTTATAGCCATATGTGTGTCTATGACTTTGTTTCTCTAACAAACTAACACACTAACGGACTAACACACAAAGAAATGGAGTGAGTGACCTCAAAATAGGTATTGCCCTGTGGCCCCTCTGGGGACAAGTGGGGGACATAGAGCTAAACATTACTGCTAAACATTACTGAGATATCTAATTACAACACCCTCCAAAAGCAATTTGACACCTGGTGAAGCGAATGGTCAAAGGAGGCTACAGAACCAGATAGCAGTGGTTGGAGGTTTTTAGGGGGAGCCTCAGCTATGGTTTCTCCAGCCCCACGTGTTGTCCTCATTGGTATTTAGAAAGTGTGTGCATGGACATTCAGGGGGAGTTTATATGCCTCTGAAAACCTTCATTTCAATTTGAAAACTGTGACACAGAGACCTGGCTATGTGGCGTGTGAGATGAGATTTGATGCTCTTCCTTGCAGGTTTAGAAATAAATTCCATATTTTGGAATCATATTGAAATCTGATTTATATAGTGAACACAGTCTAGGACACAAACAGAATATTTTACAAAGCCGAAGCTAAATGAGAGTGACTTCGCGTGCACTCTGGATGCCAAGGGTACACTGATGCTGGGCGAGTCTCTGGAACAAACAATGACGCTGCCACCGCCTGTGTGAAAGGTGAGGGAGAATGTACAGCCTAGGCCAGGCATGAGAAACAGACACCTGAACTGATGAAGCTGGATCTTACCCAGTTTAATTTTTAGTTATCCTTTACGATGTGTAGTCTGAGAGGCAGAGAACAGAGAGCCACACCAATGAACAATGAGAGAATAGTATAGAGAATAATATGGAAAATGGAAGATGTGACTTTGACATGTTTTTTAAACCAGAATCATGTCCCCCAAAGAAATGAATGCATCTTAAATGCTCAAAAGTCTTTATAAAAACACTTAGAGATTTAAAAATGTTCCTTTCTTCCTTCCCTCCCCCACCCAAAGAAAAATGTATTAAGACTGTGATACAAGCCAGTAGGCAGCAAAATACTCTGTTAATTTTAGAAGCGTACCATATGTCATCCTAACACAAGAGAATCCTGTTTTAATAGCTCTCTTAACATAGCCTGTGGTTTGAGATACGGGATGAAATAGTATCTTTCTGGTTTAATTGTGCATTTCCTTGCTTACTTTTTTTCTTGTCAAAACAGAAATATTTCAAATGTGGATGCATAGAAATATAAAAAAAAAACTTTAACAGAATACCTGAACAATTTGGTGTGCTTGAGGTAACTTAAATTCAAAGCACAAAGTAACATAAAATGTTTTAAAAATTATCATGTTATTAATTTACCCTCAGGGAAACAGCATTTAAGATGATTATTCATCTCCCTAGGACCCCTAGCCAGTCCTGGGCATCTGGGACTTGGCTCAAGGGGCGTCCCTCTGGGAGATGAGGGTATAATAAATGGTGTGACCCTTTGCTAGGGCATGCCTCTCCATTAGGGTATACAGGGCGCCTCTAGTGTTCCCCATATGACAAATAGATAAGTAAAAAAGATGATTATTCAAATCATGTTCAAGGCATCATTTCTTTATTTTAATGCAAAGATAGAGGTAACTAGCCCAGAGGAAATTGATTAAATTATATGAAAAAATAAGAGATAACTTTTCAATTGGTGGGGGTACCATCACTGTCCTCTGGTGGAAGTAGGAGGCCCAGCCTTGCTTCTGGAGAGCTGCTGCTGGATTTGAATCGCCAACTCAGTGGGCTGCAGTCCCACACACAAGCACTGCGTCACCGGGGCTCAGCCCAGGAGATAACATTTTAAAAAGTGTTTTTGTGAATTAGGTGAAGGTTTACAGAACAGCAATTCATACATATTCTCTCTCATTCAACTCAGCCATTGCCATCCCCTCCTTGTTCCACCTCATCTCACTTCCTCTTTGTGTTTCCTGTTTCCACTCCCCCTTCTTGCCTACAGCTTGGTGGTTGCCTGTTGGCTGTGATCCCTGAGGGCAGCAGGTAGAGACCGCCAGGTGGCTCCTAGGGAGAAGGGCGGGACCCTCTACTCGGTCCACAGCAGTTCCCTGGAGCAGCTCTACCTTGGGCTGTAGGCTCACCCTGAGGGGGCATGGACTCCACCAGGGCAGGGAGGGTTTGCTTTTTCCTTTCCTCACTCTCTGAACATTGGTAAATGTCCTTAGGTCAATGCTGCTTTTCTAATCTTTAATGGTTGGGTATTTCGAAAACAATTTTTTAATAAATAATTTTATTGAAGACTCATTCAACTCCCATTATGATCAATACACATGTCAATTGTATGCAGATCACATTTGCACACCTGTTCCCATCATCACCCCTGAAACATCCCCTTCCACGTAGCCCCCAGTACCAGCTCCCCATATTCCCCCTCCTTCTCCACTTCCCCTCCCCCATGAACCCTTAACAATGTACACATTGTTAGTACTTTTTCATATCGTACTCTGTCCGATGTGTCCCTTCACCCACTTCCCCGCTGTCCGTACTCCAGAGAGATCATATGTAGATCCCTGCAATTGGTTGCCCCCTTCTACTCCACCCTTGGGTATTTTTAAAAACCGTTTCATTGGTATATAATTCACATATCATGTGACTCAATTATATGAAGAAGAGTTATACAATCACATTCACAGTAGTAATCTAATGTGTGGTTAGTTTAGCACCAGACCTCGAGGGTGACTTAGCACCATAGTCTTGGGGTTCTCACTGGTCTTTATGCCTCTGGGAAGTCTAGTCTCTCTTACGATTTTGAGTTATGGTCCACATTTTTCTCCTGCTCTCTCCAGGGCCTCCTAATGTGATCTTTTCCCCAGGCGTTGATAGTAGTATCTGGATGTCTTTAAGTATTAATTCACAAGAGTGACTACCATAAAGGGTCAATGCACACTTATATTTAAACAGAATGACTTGCATTTGTTATATTTCCTCATATAACATATCTTAATAAATCACTTCAAAAATTTGAAATACATCTATGTGCATTTAAACTATTGTTTACAGGAATACAACTCTATTAAGAAAATTCCAAGATGTTTAATTATATCTAATTTTTTAGTTAAGAAAAATTGAGGCTGAGCCCTGGTGGCACAGTGGTTGTGCATGGGACTGCGGCCCACTGGGATGGAGGTTCAATTCCAGTTCCACAGGGGCAAAGGCTGGGCTTCCTACTCCCACCACACGGGCAGTGATGCCCTAAAAAGAAAAAAAAATTGAAAAAATATGTTAAAATCGTTTAGTGTACTTTAAGGCAATATTAATACTAGTATACTCAAGAATGAAGACAAACAGAAATCTAATTCCTAAAGCCATAGAAGCAAAGAACATTTTTCTTCCCATGGGTCCTCCTATTTCCACATTAAACTTAAAGTTAACACTTCTTAACAGATAATTTAAGAATAATGTAATATTGTGATTAACTTAGTTTTCTGGGTAACAAATTAATTGGCACACATGTGAAACTTTTTGTTCTGGATCATATTTTAATGAAATAGATTCTTATTCTAATGAATAAGATGAACGTGACTAGTAACTCTATGTCAAGCACAGTTGCACTATTTTCTGCTTCAGAAGGCAGTGTCAGGACTGACAATATGAAAATAAATGATCACTTATGACTGCAAAGATATCTGATTATTTGGGTCTGCTTAGAGGTGGGCTTTTGTTATTTCTTCAGTTTTCCTTTTGATTTAGTATAAATAGTACATTAAATGAAATTATCTTCTTGCGCTTGATGTTTTCTTCAAAACTAAATATCACAAAAGATTTGCAATTAACTGTGTTCTATTGGTTTGTTTACTTCTGCTTTAATAACACATTAGTACCTAATGCTATAATGTTAAATATTGGTATTAAATTAGAAATTAAAGCCTATCCATCTATTGATCTTTCATCTATCTGCTTGATTTCAGTCAAATCAATGTGAAACTACATTTAAAATATGTATGACTAGATAGTGCTTCTAATTTAAGAGTCAATTTAACTGGAAGATCACTGAATTTTTGGTATATTTTTGAGCTTTTCCATTTTTTGGAAATCATGTGCATATATTACTTTAAAAACAAAAGCAAACTAATGAACATTTATAAAGAGGGAATTAAATTCATTTTTCTTTTTACTGGGTACAAGGCACTTTATTGATGACAAGATCGGGCTCTCTAAGGCCCTCCCCTTCCTTCAGGGGGTCTGGATGGAATAATCTCAATGTGTTGGGGGATTGAGTTCGTGGCAAAGACTTCCAGAAGCTGAGGGCCTCTTTCTCTATTGCTGTTGCTGCGGCTGGTGGTCCAGGGGGGCTCTTACTTCTTGGAGGCCATGAGGACCACGAGATCCACCACTCTGTGCTGTAGCCAAAGTCACTGTCATACCAGGAGGAACTTTACACTGTGGTCATAGAGGGCAATGCCAGCCTCAGCATCAGAGGTGAAAGAGTGGGTGTTGCTGTTGATGTCATAGGACACAAGCTGGTCCTCAGTATAGGTCACGGTGCCCTTCAGGGATCATCTGCCACCTACTTCACCAAATGATTGATGTCATCGTACTTGGCAACTTTCTCTAGATGGCAGGTGAGATTCACGACAGACATATTGGGGGTGGGGACGTGGAAGACCATGCCAGTGAGTTTCCCATTCAGCTCCAGGATAACCTTGCCCACAGCCTTGGCTGTACCAGTAGATGTAGGCATGGGGTTTTGGGCAGACTCATGGCAATCATGTCAGAGTTTCCCAGAGGGGCTGTCCATGGTTTTCTGGGTGACAATGATGGACTGTGATCATGAGTCCTTCCACGATGTCAAAATTGTCATGGGTGACTTTGGTCAGGGAGCTAAGCAGTTGGTGGTGCAGGAGGCATTGCTGACAATCTTCAGGGAGTTGTCATACTTCTCATGGTTCATGCCCATCACAAACAGGAAGCATCTGCAGAAGGGGCAGAGATGATCGCCCTTTTGGCACCGCCTTTCAAGTGAGCCCCAGTCTTCTCTAGGTTTGTGAAGACACCAGTGTGCTTCATGACATACTCAGCACCAACCTCACCCCACTTGATGTTGGTGGGATCTCACTCCTGGAAGATGGAGATGGGCTTCCCATTGATGACCAGCTTCCCGTTCTCAGCCTTGATGGGGCCATTGAACTTGCCATGAGTGGACACATACTGGAACATGTAGACCATGTAGTTCAGATCAATGAAGGGGTCCATTTTGTCAGAGTGGAAAGCAGCCCTGATGAGCAGGTGTCCAATTCGGACAAATCTGTTCATTCTGACCTTCCCTCTTGTCTCCGGGAAGTGGCTGGGACTGCACGGGAGTGGGAAGAGAGGACTGCCTGTTGCACGAGGAGAAGCCGAGAGTTGCAATAACATCCTTATTGCTATAAGTTTTAACACAGTTAAGAAGGATTATTGATAATAAATGAATCTTGTAGAATCAGATTTATAATTTTATAATTTATATTATTTTATTTAAAATTTTATAATTTAACTCTTTTTGTTCTGGCAAAGCTGTTAGACTTTCAGCAACTATAATTTGACTATGTCTGAAAAGGATTAAAGTATTAGAAATCATCCATCTTATAAGGATGTTATGAGTAAGAATAGGGAATTTTGACCAATTCTTGTAGTATTTTGGGAAGATAGATATCATGCAAGAAAAAGCAGTATTATAATGAGTTTAGGAAAAAGTTTTTAGAGGGCAGTTTCACAGTAGTTTTTTTAGGAAGTCTATATTTTCCCCTTGAATTTCTATACCATCTCAAATACATTTAAATCACTGAACACTAATGACAGGAGACCCGATGAGCTATGATATAACATTAAGAACATTATACACGAAGAAAGCAAAAGGCCATGAAAAATAAAGGAAAGAGAGAAAAGAAAAGATCACAGTGGATGTCAGATGAAACTCTGAAACTTACTCTTATGTATAGTACCTAAAATGCATGGAAGAAGGGATGAAGCAAAAGAGTTGAGCAGAAAAATTTAAAGGGCAGCTTGAGAAGAAAATGTAAAGTATTATAATGAAATGTGCAAAGACCTAAAGTTAGAAAACCAAATATGAAGACTATATTCAGCATATCTCAAACTGAAAGAACTGAAGAAAATAAACCCTGGGCTTGACTTGCAAAATTAAAAAGTTCTATTGGCAAAGTATTGAGCAATACAGGAAGGATGAAAAGAAGATAAAAGGAATACATGGTATACTGTACTATAAAGAATTGGTTGATGTTCAAACATCTCAGGAAGTAGCATATGATCAAGAATCAAAAGTATTGAAAGAAGAAATCTAAGTTGTATTGAGGACATGTGTTAGTCTGGATAGACTAGTCTGGATAGTCTGGATAGAAACAAATTCATAAACACTCACATATGTGTGTAAGAAAGAGGTTTATATACAAGAGCAACTGTATATTAAGAAAATATCCCAACCCAATTCAGTCCAAGGTCATAACTCCAATATTAGCCCATATGTCCAGTAGCAATCTAAAAAGTCCTCTCCAGACTCAGAAAACACATGCAGTGATGCTGAATGCAGGAAGATCACAGGCCAGTGAGACCAAAGTCACCTTTGACTTTGGTAGAAGCATCTCAGTGCTGGCAGAAGTCCCTGTGGCTTCTCTGGCTTGAGAGCATCCATGTGGCTTGTCCGGCTCAGGTCACTAGGGGAGTTTCATGTATTTTCTCCTCAGAGATGTCTCACTTGGGGTGAGTCTTGTCAGTCGAATATCTCCAAGGGAGTGAGTGAGATAGTGGCTCCACCTCCAAGGGGGAAATAAGACAGAATTTCCCAGACTTCTCAGGAGAAAGTCATGCCCACACAGAGGTCTCCTTGGCTATCTCCAGACTGACAGGCTAGACTTCATCCCTACACTCTTAATCCTCAAATTGACACCAGATTAGGTGACTGCCACAGGCTAGCAGCAAAATATAAGGTCCAGGGTGACAGAATTTCAATGGAAAAGTTTTAACAAGCTGATGAAGCTTGAAGTACTCACTGACCTATGCCAAGAAATTTAGATGACAGCTACCTAGTCAATTGACTAGAAAAGATCCATATTTGTACCCTTCCCAGAAAAAGGTGACCCAACGGAATGCGAAAGTTATCAAGCGAAATCATTAATATAACATACAATTAAAATTTTGCTGAAGCTCATTCAATAATGGTAGTAACAGTATATCTATACAGAACTGCCTGATAATCCAGCTGGGTTCAGGAAAGAACACAGAACAAGGGATATCATTGTGTAATGTCAGTCAAATAAATCTTGGCTGAAAGCAGAGACTATCAGGAAAATGTTTACTTATGCTTTATTGACTGTATGAGACATAACAAATTATGGACAGCCTTGAGAAGAATGAGGATTCCAGAACACTTCCTTGTACTCACACACTGACATTGGACCTCTACTAAAGACCTGTCTCAACTCAAGAACATTATACTAAACTGGCATTCTGTGATGCTTACCTTCCTGACACAAACGCTGAAGACAAAATGGGTACATAAGATAATGCGTTGAAGAAAGCTGATGGTACCTGGCCGGCTATTATAAGATATAGTGTCTGAGGCCTTAAAGGATTGACGTGAAACAAGCAGCCATCTGGCAGGAAAACAACAAAGGCTGTATGGAAGAAGCACATCAACTTGTATGATCATGAGGTTTTGACTGGGTATTAGGCATTGGAAGATTCAAAGCAAGCAACCATTTCGATGCAAATGAGGGGGATCAGAATGAAGACCCAAAGTTCATCTGCAGACAATTGGACATCCCTCACAGAAGGGCCACTAGGAAGGGATGAGCCAGTCAGGGTGTCATATAACACTGATAAAACACACAACATTCCTCTAGTTCTTTAATGCTTCCCCCCCTCTCCCTACCTTGACCCCAGGGGTTCTATCTTATAAATCTGGCTAGACCAGAGTATGTGCACTGGTACAGATAAGAGCTCTCAACACACAGAATCTAGGACAGATATCCCCCTCAGGACCAATAATGAGAGTGGCAATACCATGAGGGTAGGGAGAAGGAGGGGGAGAAGGGGGAAAAATGGAAAACTGATCACAATGATGTTGTCAAGGATTTCATCTTGTTTGGATCCCCCAGCCCCCACAGGGGCTGAACAACAGAAACATGGTGGGAGACAGTGGACAGTGTAAAATGTGAAAATAAAAATAATTTATAGATTATCAAGGGTTCACGAGGTGGAAGGGTGGGGGAGAGAGTGGAAAAAAGGAGCTGATACCAAGGGTTCAAGTAGAAAGAAAAATGTTTCAGAAATGATGGCAACATATGTACAAATGTGCTAGATACAATTGGTATGTAGATTGCTATAAGAGCTATAAAAGCCCCAATAAAATGATTTATTAAAATAAAAAGAGGGGGAAACAATGCACTCATGCAGAGCAAGTACCTGGACTAAAAGATATGTATGCAAACAGAGCAAGGGAATACTGTATGGTCTACAATCAAGAAAGGTGTGCATCAGGGTTCTATCTTCTCATCAGACTTATTCAATCTGAACAAATGATTGGAGAAGCTGGCCCATATGAAGAAGTCCTGGTGGTGTCGTGGATTGTGATCTGCAAGGTTAACAATGTGAAACCACTGACTGCTCCGTGAGAGAAAGATGAAGCTTTCTACTCTTGTAAAGAGTAAAAGAGCTGCTTTGTTCGTCCTGTGCCTCGACCTCAAAGCAACACTACCCATGGGACACCTAATCGTGGACTGTGTTACTGTGAGTTGAGGATCCTTCAAGCCCCACTTCACCATGCTCCTGGGATATACATCTCTTGAGCTGGGGACTGTTGGACTCTGTTATCTGGCTGACTGTTGGTGACAGTTGGTGACTGTTGCTCTGCCGTTTGCTGCCTGTAACCAGATAGCCTGGATTGCTCTACAGAGGACTATTCAGCGGCCCTCAAGAATTGAAGGACTGCCAGTCTTCTAGTTGCCTCACGCAAGTGAGTTGCACCGAGCAATCTGTATTGTTTTATAGTTAACTTTTTCTCTTTTTCTCTTATATATATCTTTCTTAATATATAAATATATAAAAATAATTACTAGTGTCCTGAATTTTATTTCTCTAAGAGAACCCTGCCTGACACAAGTGGTACCAGGAGTGGGGACTGTGGGCATTTGGGCCACTTCCTCATGCAGTTTACTTGTACCCTCTGGTCCTGCTCAGGCGTAGGTTGTTTTGTTGATAATAGACTACTATCTCCAGCTGGATGGGGCAAATCTATTGACTGGGCTGGTTCACTTGTTTCTAATGGTGGCATAATATTCTCCTCTTCTGGATCATCAGCCCATATATTCCCATCCCATGTTTCAGGGTCCCAATTTTTTCCTATCAAAGTCCTCACTTTGGCTTCCGACACTGCTCTAGATCTCTCATTCAGCTGACGTTGTAATTCAGCCACTCGCATAATGAGACTTTGGACCTGGTTCTCAGCAATATCGGCTCTTTTACTACAGGCAAGAAGGCTTTCCTTTGTAGCACATGCCGATGTCTTCAAGTCTGTGAATCCGGCACTTAAAGCGTGCTTCTGAGGCTTTGAGGCAATCCCTCTCCTTAATCACATAGTTCATCGTAAGGAGTACCAGCCAACCAGCTTCCTTATACTTAGTATCTTGACAAAACTGCTGGAATATATCAGACATATGTTCTCCCAGAGCCTCTCCTGGAATCAGCACCCCATCCATCGGTGCTCCTATTTGAGTTACTAGCTTTGCTATTTCACACCATGGACTAATAGGATTGGCAGAATTATTCATGTCTTTAGGTGTAGAATTAGCATCACCAGTGCTCTTAAGACTAATCAGATTGGAGAACCAATCAAGGAGACCCATGTTTATGATTTTATTTCTCTAGAAGCACTCCTGGCAGTTCCCCCCGTCCACAAGCTCATCATGAGTTTGAATCTCTTCAATGGCACTCCACTTTTTGAAGCTAGACTATATGAAGAACATGGCATCAAGTTTAGAAGAAGGCTTGTTAGCTTTTGATATGTAGATGACACAACTTTGTTTGCTGAAAGTGAGGAAGCCTTAAAGCATCTGCTCATAAATATCAGATTTCCGCTCTCAGTACAGATTACTACTTAATGTAAAGAAAACAAAAACCCTTACAAGTAGCCTATAAGTGACATGATGATAAATGGAGATTGAAGTTGTCAAAGATACGATTGAAGTTGTCAAGGGTTTCATCTTGTTTGAATCCACAATCCATACTCATGGAAGCAGCAGTCAAGCATTCCAGGGACTCATTGTGCTGAGTGAATCTGCTGTAGCAGACCTCTTTACAATTTTGAAAAGCAAGAATGTGACTTTGACGACTACGGTGCGCTTGACCCACGCCAGGGTATTTTCAATCACTCTGTAGGCATGTGAAAGTTAGACATTGAATACCAAAGAATCGATTCATTTGAATTATGGTTGCTGGTAAAGAATATTGAAAGCACTGCAGACTGTCAAAAGACCAGACAAATCTGTCTTGGAAGAAGTCCAGCTAAAAAGCTCCTTGAAAGCAAAAATGAAGCAATTCTATGTCATACACTTTCGTCATGTTTGGTAAAGGACATCATGCTTGGTACAGTCGAAGGGCAGGGAAAAAGAGGAATAGCCTCGGGGAGGTAGATGGATACAGTGGTTGTAGCAATGGGCTCACACACAGCTGCGGTTGTGTGACTGATGCAGGATGGGCCACTATCCTGTTCTGTTTCCATACGTTTCCTATGGGTTGGAGTCAACTCATCGGTACCTAATACCAAAACTTATTTCCCATGTTGGAAT
>PVJH01041916.1:0-14655 GCA_004026705.1 Nesogale talazaci | reverse complement strand
AACTTTCTGAAGTCTCTTGCTTGCAAGATTGAAACTAAAATGGGTGGGGTGGGGGCTGGTGGAGAAAGTAACTTAGATAAGACTATCAAGGGGAAAAAAATTACACTTCCTGCCCTCAAACATGAGAGGAGAACATGCATCCATGAATAAGGACAAACTACTTTTAAAAAAGAAATTCCACGTAAACGAACGAACTTTTGAACAGTAAATATATATATTATTATATATAATATATATATCCTAGTTTTCATCATGTTCATTTCAAATCATGGGATCCAGTATATGGCAGAGGAGAACCCTGTGGGGGGTTTGCTGGCTGTTTTTTTCACTACAATTGTTCAGCCTGAAGCTCCTCTGGGTAGACTCACACTCCCACCCTTCATAATAGGAGAGAAAAGGCAAGAACCGTGTATCCGTCCAGTAGATCAAGGACTCAGTAATAAGAGCTAGAGGAACAGAGAATACAAAAAAATCAAGTGTCGTTCATGAAATATCCCCCAAATGAGTGAAAATAACCACACCATGGAATATCACTGTCAATTATAGGGACAGGTAGTAGCAAATATCCTGTCAGCTTTCAAAAAGAACAAGTGGGTCCTAATGAGAGAACAGGAGACTTTGGAAGTCTCAACAGTAATACTGAAAGTGAGAAGTCAAGGGAACCGACGCTTTCAATTTGAGAAAATTTTAATCCAGATAGCTATATTACCTAGTCATCAATCAAGTGGAAGGGCAGAATAAGGATATTTTATGATTCAAAAAACGTACTCCTCTTAGGAAGTTTCTAGAAGGGGCACTTCAAACACAGCTTCATATCCATTAGAATGCTGAAAATTAAGGTGACTGGTATTTACTGATGAGAATGTGGAGCAAAGAAATACCATGCATTACTGGTGTAACTGAAATGGTACAACTCTGTTGGAGTGTAATTTGGGGTTTCTTAGAAACTTCATTTAAAATTAAACATATACCTACACTATGACTGAGAAGTCTCCGTCTGTATATAAACCAAAAAAGTCAAACCCTCCCACCGAGTCCCGTGCCGACCTGTGGCGACCCTTCAGACCAGCGTAGAACTCTCTCTGTGGGTTTCTGAGACAGTAACAGTTTACGCAAGTAAAAAGCCCCATCTTTCTCCCTCAGTGGCTGGTGGTTTTCAACTGCCAATCTTGTGGGTCACGGCCTAATGTGTAACCCCTCTGCCACCAAGAAAAACAAAAACAGACCCTCAAACAGACTGAAAGCAAATGTGTACAGCAGTTTTATTCCCAATAGCCCCACACTGGCCACAACCCAAATAGCTGCTTTCAGCAAAGACCCATCAGATGTCGGCAGTATCTCATGTGCATGCCCTCCTCTGAACCCAGCCTGAACTCTGGCAGCTCCCTGCCAGTGTACTGCTGCGATTGTTGGTGGATAATCTTCACCAAAATTTCACTTGCATGTGATATCAGTAATATCGTTCCGTAATCGGTGTGTTCTGTTGAGCTTTCTTTCTTTAGATTGGGTATAAGGATATTTTCCAGTCAGTTTGCCAAAGAGCTGACTTTCTAATTTCCTGTCATAGACAAGCAAGTTCTTCTAGTGCTTTATTACCTTGTTGAAACATTTTAGCTGACATTCCTTCAGTTCCTGGGAACTTTGCTTTGACTATTGCCTTCCACGCAGCTTGAACCATTGGTTCTTGCTCTATATATGCTGCCTGTTGAAATGGACTTTTGACTAAGTCGTTGGAGTGCAGTGACTGTATCCTTTCTGTCTTCTTTTGATACTAACTGCATTTTTCAATAGTCTGTCCATGGAATCGCTGTTGCAACTCACAGCTTTCAGTTTTCAGTTTAAGGTATGCTGAATAAGTTATCCCTTTTTGGTTTTTTAACTCTAGATCTTTGCATATTGTGTCATTAATATCTTTGTCTTCTCTTGAGCTGCCTGTTGAGATTTCCTGCTCAGCTCTGTGTATCATTTTTTCCTTTTGTCTTAGCTACGAGCAAATTTCATAGTCTTCTTCTGACCTCCACATGTTTTCTTTCTTCCCTGGCTTTTTAATGACCTTTTGCTCCCTTCGTACATGATGTTCTTGTCGCCTCACAGCTCACCAGCTCTTCCATCGTTAGTGTTTAATGCATCAAGTCTGTCCTTGAGATATTCCGGAAATTCGGGTGGAATATTCTCAAGGTCAGATTGTGGCTTCTGTGGACCTGTTTTCATTTTCATCAGCTTCAACCTGAAGTTACTTATGAGCAAGTGATGATCTGTTCCACTCTTGGCCCCGAGCCTCATTTTAGCTGCTAATACTGAGCTTCACCATCGTCTCTTCCCACAGATGTGGTCAGTTTGGTTTCTGTGTATTTCATGGAGAGAAGTACATGTGTATCATTGCTGTTTGTGATGCTCACAAATGTATTTGCTGTGAAGAACTCAATGGGTTTGCAGTTCTGTCATACGATCTCCAGCTTCATTTCTGTAACCAAAACCATGTTTTCCCACTCCTGTTTCTTCCCCTCGGTTTCCAACTTTTGCTTGCCAATCATCAATAATTATCAGTGCATCTTAATTGTGTTTGATCCATTTCATACTGAAGATGTTGGTAGAATTCTTCTATTTCTGCTTCAACTAGGATTAGTGATTGATGCATAAATTTTAGTAATAGTTGTATTGACTGGATTTCCTTGTATGGGGATAGACATCGTGCTATCACAGACAGCAATATACTTCAAGGTCTTGAAATGTCTTTTTGATGATGAATGTAACATCATCCTACTTCATTGTGTCATTACAAGCACAGTAAATCTTTGATTTTCTGATTCAAAATGGCCCTTAACCAGTCAATTTCAGCTCGCTAAGGCCTAGAGTATCCATCTTTATGGGTTCCATATAATTTTTAACAATTTCCAATTTACCTAGATTCATACTTCGTACCTTCCAAGTTCTGATTATTCATTGGTGTTTGCAGCTGTTTCTTCTCATATTGAGTCATGCCCTGTCAGTAAAGGGTGGTCCCCAAAGCTTCCCTCCCACAGGCTTTCCTCCATCCACGTCATGATGGTCGACTCTCCTTTGAGAGGGCAGCTCTCCTCAGCCCTATTTTGAGTGTCTCTGACCAAAGGTCCACATCTTTGGACACAATCTCTGACAGTGTTCTCCTGTCTACTAGGTTTTCGGTAACTGACAGCGTTTTAGTGCTCATGTAAGGTTTTCAGTGGCCATTTCCTCACAACTGGACCGTCTGTTCTTCACAGTCTGTTCTTAATCTGAAAGTTCTGTGAAAACCTGTCCACTTTGGGTGACCCTAATATCAATGACACAACTTCCAACAGCATCGCAGCACACAAGCCACCACAGGACAACAAACTCACAGACAGGTGGTAGCTAGGAAGTTCTAGAACATGCAGAACAGATCTGTAGTAATAGAACTCAAATCAATGCTGATGGCGAGGAAAAAGGACACCAGAAGTGTTCTGTATCTTGAATGGGAATGGTGGTTACACTGGGATTTGTTAAAACTCTTTCAAATTCAGAAACATGCACTTAAATGGGTATGCTTTATATATGTAAATTGCACATCAATACAGTGGGGATCTCCATTCAGAAGAACTAAATTCAGGAAGAACAAAATAAGTACTTAGAAGTCCCCCAGATTATGATGGAAATCCCAGATGACAGGTGTGCATCAAAACAAAGCACAGTCATTCCAACACTTATAAGATGTTGAAAGTAATAGCACGTGTGATGTGACTGGATGTCTTGAGAAGAGATTCAGACTTCTAAACGTAAAGATTGGCAGTTCAAACCCACCATTTGCTATTCAGAGAAAAATGAGGCTGTCTGTTCCCACAAAGCTTTACAGTCTCAGAAACCCTACATAGGGTGGCTTTGAGTTGAGATCAACCCAATGGCAGTGGGGTCAGGTTGTAGCAGAATGTAGAGTTGAATTATACCAAAACAAAAAAAAGCAAACCCTAACTCGCTGCCATTGAATTGACTCGTGGCAGCCCGAGAGGTCAGCCCTGGAAGTCTCCAAGAGTGTGAATCTCATGTAGGTCAGTAGAAAACCTCATCTCTGTCTTGTGGAGCAGCTGGTGGTTTCCAAATGGTGACTTTGCAGTTAGCGGCCCAACTTGTAACCCGGGCACCTTCATAAGTACGTAGAAAACTGTGCAAGTCAAAACACTGCTTTTAACTTCGGGGACTCAGGACAGATGTGCAGGAAAGAATAATAACCATCTACTCTAACTCACATATGACTTGGCATATGTGAGCACAGTCATAATGTCAGTGTCCAATACTAATCTAATCAAAGCTGCAACCAAATTGGGAAGTGGGGAGTAAGAGATGTGTGAGGACTGGTTGAGAAAAGAACCAATCAAACTCAATGTATCATACCTAGACCAGTGAAAAACCAATGCGGCCTAGAAATATGGAGCCTAGGCACGAAAGAGCCAGCTAAATTAATTGAAAGAGGATGTCTGTGTGGGAACTGAAATGAGATGAGGTAAACTTGGGACTATTTTGGGGGAGGGGGTCTTATTTTTAACCTGTACGTGAAGCTGATTCAACTTATTGTCTGTGGAACTTTGATAAGTTAAAAAAAAATAAGAATCAGAAGAGATGATGTATGTAGGTAATTTTCAGACGTGTATTGAAAAGAGCAAAGAGAGAGGACAAGAATTGGAAGAGAATCAAGACAAGATTTTTTTTTTAATGAGCTAGGACACCTTGGCTGCTGCTGAGGAGAAGTGATCCAGAGAGGGGGAGGGTGACGGGCCCGGAAGAGGGGATGACTGCGGGGTGGGGACCTTCAAGAGAGGGACTCTCAACTCTGCTGTGACAGCAGGAAGATCGGGTAGTATGTTTGTGCATTTGTTGGAGTAAAATAAGACCGCCAGTCTCATGGCTTTTATTTATAGTGAACAGTACGAGGTGATGAGGCTTCACTTGCTTACAGTAGGGCACTTGTGTGGGCAGGGGGAGGGTCTGAAAAAGAGGAGGGAGGGAGTAAGACATTAGAGCAGAAAAAACCCCAGTTCCATGTGTTTTTTTTTTCAGTTCCATATGTTAAGAAAGGAATTTTATATATTTCCCTATTTTAGAGGAATGAAGGGCATAAGATAAGCCTCAGTCAGTGTTAACTCCCTTTCTTCCTTTCAGCTTGACTCACACAGCCTACCTCCTCACATGAACACAACCCCTGCGTCCCCACGCAGAAGCGGGAGGGACTCTCTGAGATCTCAGAAATACATGCATTACAAGAGCTCAAAAATATGTTTGGCTACAGGATTAACTACTGATATATTCGAGAATAAGCCAATCTAAATATCAGCCAAGGCACCTAATTTTACCACAAAACCTGCACTAAATGTGCTGGAAAACTCAGTTTATACCCAAGTATATACAGTACCTGGGGTGCTTCTTAGAAGGTGTTTTTTTTCCTGTTGTTTTTTTTTCCCCTTTGTTTTTTTCCTGTTGTTTTTTTTTTCCCCCTTTTTCTGCTTCAGTGCCAAAGCCTAAGGGCAGGAGGCAAGGCCATGGTCCAAGGCTCCGGCTTGCTCTGGCATGGGACACTATGAGAGGCCCACAGGGCAGGGTCTACCATAAATTCAAACCCGTGCATTTTTCCTGAGTTTTATTCCTGACCTACTGAGTTGGAATCGGTGTGTGGAGAGGTATAGGCCCTTCGAGTTTAGTGCATTGGGAGAGTTCCTGGATGGCGCAGACAGTTTAGTGCTTCATTGCTAGCCAACAGGCTGGGGGTTTGAACACATGCGGAACCTCAGAAGACCAGCCGGGCAGTCTACTTCCAAAAGGTCACCCTCTGACACCTCTGTAGAGCAGCCGTACTCTGCACACGTGAGATTTCTGGGGGTCAATCAACATGATGACAACTAACAAGAATGACGGTATCTAAGAGCGTCCCTCTGTATGTTCCATCTCCAATCCAATTTGGGATATGTAAAAGAAACCCTTTTATTTTTTGCAAATAATATTGTTTCGGGTAAAAGTTTACATAGCCACGTGGATAACCATGCAACAATTTCAGTATACAGGAAACAGGTTAGTGATACCGCCTACATCTCCAAAATATATGAATGAAATTTTCTTTTACTCATATTTCTATCCTTGTTCCATTTTCATTGCTCTGCTTTCTCTGCCCCCCTTACATTCTCATTGTTGTTTTAAAGTAATTGTTGACCATTCGGTCTCATATAGGTGATTTTTTTAAAGGAACACAGTTTGTGTGTGTGTGTGTGTGTGTATATATATATACACACACACACACATATATATAACATTTTCTAAAAAGGATAAATTATATAAACTCTAATTATCATTGCTTGAATACATACCGCAATAATTTAAATCAAATTTTCCCTTCAAACTTATTGTTAGAAATAATAGTAGAATTCACTGCCTTTTCTCTTACCCTACATCTCAAAGTATTTATGATATGATCTAAAAACTGGGAAATGGCAGATGTGGAAAAATTATCTACAGAGTCAGTGAAAAAAAGATGAAGGCCCAACAAAACAGATTGACCCAATGACTGCAACTGTGGGCTCAGACATAAGCGCTGGGAGGTTGGTACAGGACCAGGCAGTGCTGCGACCTGTTGCACATCGGGCATGTTGGAACCTCACACCCTGCCATGGCGGGTGGGACTGCACCCAGTGCACCCACTGTGGAGAACAGTTCCTTGAAAAGCTGAACATAAAAATACCGTGGGACCCAGCAACCCCAGCATTCGCTACCGACCCCGAATTGGAAGGAGGAGCCCAAACAGAAACCCATGTGCCCATGTTCACTGCAGCACTTCTCCCACAAGCCAAGAGGTAGACACAGCCTTATGTCTGGGACCCACTCATTTCTTTGTATGTCTCAGAAGTTTTATTGGAAATAGGCTATTTAAAATACTGTCATTTGGCAACTTTGTAATTCAGAGTCTGACCTCCCCAAGGCATGTTGCTGTGTTTGTTTGATTTTTTTAGTGACTTTTCTGGGAGGGGAAAAAACAATGCTTTTTGTCAGGTGTGACTACTGAGGTCTTTGTTCAAATAACTGGCAATCTAAAGGGGAAAATAAAGATCACAAACTGGGAAGCCCATTTGTACATAGGTGGGTGGGTGTGGAATGAGAGCATGCCGCTGACGCTGACTGCAATCCTGGTGAGCCTGTGTACAACCAAGCCAAACGTGGCCCTGTTCTGCATCGTCCTCCCTCCGACCAGCATGCCCAAGTTCATTGTTGCAGCCCCTGTGCCAAGGCAGCTCACCAAGGGTCTCTCACTCCGCTTCACCAAGCATGACGATGCCCTTCTCTATAGAAGTGGTGCGTGCGTTTCTATTAAGAACATATAGATCCCACTGCCATCGAATCAGCTCTGGCTCATGCCGCAGGGTTTCCAGGGCGCTCTCCCACTGAAAGGCCCGCTCACCATCATCCAGTCAAAGCTGGCTCACACACGGTGAGCTTTCTGAGATTGCAGCAGTCTTTCTCCTGCGGAGTTGCTGCTGACTTTCGAACTCCTCACCACCAAATTGCAGCCCACGGCATGACCCACCCTCTTAGGGCTGGTGGATGTCAGTCCCTGATCTTGAGGTGGGCAGTGCTATCACGGCTCCTAGGAATGTCTTATAGATAATGCCTTTAAAATCAGGGCAAGCCCAAACAGAACACTTTGTCTTCTAAATATTACTTTTTGCCCCGCTATCACCAGTCATTTGTGTCCTTAGCTAAATGACTAAGTGACTTTAGTCTTTGGTGTGAACAAATGCACATTTCATAAGTGGTTTATTCCGTGTAATTGTATGTTTTAACTCTCCTGAGAAAGTGAGCAGCTACCTTTATCTCAGGTATACGGTGGTATTTGGATGTGGTAATTACAAATTACCGAAGGATTTGTGGTTGAGCAAAAGTTGCCATGATAAAACAAAATTTCTTTGTTTGCTCCGTGACTTTATTCCAAAACCATTTGACCACATGCTGAAATTTTGCATTCCCACTCAAGACAGAGAATCAGAAGCTACGTTTTAACAAGATGCATACATAAGAATCACCTAAGGGCCCCCAATAAAATGATTGGGAAAAAAAATCCATAGCAGATAAAGTTAATGATACAAAATATATTTTAATGTTCAAAACAAGATGGGGGGGGGGCATCACTGCCCTCTGGTGGTCGTGGGAGCTACTCAGCTTTGCTCCCAGAGAGCTGCTGCTGCATTTGAACCGCCAAGACAATGGGCCGCAGTCCCGCACTCAACTACTATGCCACCGGGCCTCAGCCCCAAAACAGGATTCTTGTAAAATATCCACTTTGATCCATTCTATAAACACTAGTCGAGGAGGCCTGGTGGCACTGAGTGTAACTGGTGAACCACTAACCTCAAGTCCAACATAAGGGAGACCTTATGAATAGTAAAGAGGAGTCCAAGCCAGATGAAATCCTGGTAAACTCAATGTTTTCTCCATTAATCATGATGCTACCTATTGTTTCCCTTGTGAGGAACTTCGTTTTCTTTACATTCAATTATAATTCGGAACAAAGGCTGAAATCTTGGTCTTCATCTGCTTGGATCCACAATCAAGGTTCAAGGAAGGAGCAGTCAGGAGATCAAAGGACGGCATTGCATTCAGTAAATCTGCTGAAAAACACTGCTTTAAAGTCCTGAAAAGCAATGATACCACTTGGAAAAATAAAATATACCTCACCTAAACCAGGGCATTTTCACAGGTCTCCTATCTGTTCGAAAGTTGGACACTGAATAAAAAAGAATGAAGATAAATTGATACTTTTTAACTATGGTGTTGGCAACGGATATTAAATGTATCACAGACTGTCGTCAGCAACAAAAACTGTCTTGGAAGAAGTACAGCCATAATACTAGCGGCAGAGAGAATGAGACTTTTCTCACCTACTTTGGACACTTGATAAAGTATAAGGGCATCAAAGAGGAAGGCTTTTAGCAAGATGATGGACGCAGTGGCTGCAACTGGGGTTCACACCTGAAAACGATTGTGAGGGTGGCATAGGACCAGGCTGTTTCCTTCTGCTGTCGGTAGAATGGCTATGAGACAAAATCAAATTGACAGCGCCTAGTAATGACAGAGACACGGAGGGCCTCTGGTGGCACAGAGGATTAAGCTCAGCTGCAGCTAAACGCAAGGTCGATATTTCAAACCCACTCCTACTCGGCAGAAGAAAAATACAAGGTTTTCCTCTACTATTAAGAGTTATGCTAGGGGCTGAGCCCCGGTAGCGTAGTGGTTGTGCGCGGGACTGCGGCCCACTGGGACGGAGGTTCAATTCCGGCAGTGGGGCTGGGCCTCCTACTCCCACCACCGAAGAGCAGTGATGCCCAAAAAACAAAACAAAAAAAGAGTTATACTCAATCCTTCTTCAGTTCTTCCTTATTTCTAAAATTAAAATATAAAAAATGATAGATTCATGGGAACCTAAAAAAAAAATTACCTAAGGGTGATTCTATAAAAATCTATAAGGATTCTATAAAAATCACCTGAGGATCTTATTAAGCTATGTATTCTGATTCAGTGTATGTAGGATGGAAGTGCAGATTTGCAGCAAGTCATCAAACTGCAGTGAGCCAGTTAGACTCCTTGGAGAATGTTAACAGAAATGGACTTCTCATCAGAAAAAATATATAAACATCTAATGCTGTACATTAAATTTCAGGGTATCTTCTTAAATTGTAATGGGACAAAGATTTGACTAGGCATTCATGTTTTGGGAACTAAGTCATTGGGACTTGATTGCTTATGTTATTACCTGAACTAACTTCTTTCTCACCCCTTGCCCCCCCCCACCCCCATTCCGCTAAGGTGGCTACATTGCAAATAGCCTAGCCATCATGACGGACGCACTTCACATGCTAACCGACCTCAGCGCCATCATCCTGACCCTGCTTGCTTTGTGGCTCTCCTCAAAATCACCAACCAAAAGATTCACCTTCGGATTTCATCGCTTAGGTAGGTAATTGGGGTTTTCTTTTTGTTTATTATATTTTACCATAAAGCCATTATGAACTAAACCCTTGATTAACCGAACATTTTCTCAGCAATATCCTATTTGAGTCAAAGCAAATGGAAATAGGTGAGTAGGACTTATTTAGAAACATTTTCCAGGGTACTTTCAGTCTAGTCAGTGGATGATTATATTGGTGTTATTAATACTCAAATGATGCACCCTGCATCCCAAAGATGTCATCACAAAAAGAGTATGTGTTCAGTTTATAGAATCACACAAACCTACCTGGGTTTAACTCTTGATGAGTGTTTACTTTTGCTTTCCCTTCAATTACTGTCTTGTACATGTGAAGCCCCATTCACATGTAAAATGGCTATTCAAGGCATGACTCACTTTGCAGAAAGCACTGGAGTGTGAGCCTTAATCCCCAAGAGCATCTAGGACAGAGGCTCCTCTCAGAGCCCAATTCAAATAAAGTGTCACAAACCATGAGTTCCGAGGTTCAGGTGCAGCTTCCTGGCTGATAATGGTGACCCCTGCTCCTGGTGTTGCTTTGAGACATGGGTGGTCCACACTGAAACTCCCGCACCTCACTCAGATGTCTTCATTTGTGCCCTTTTTGGTTGTGGTGGTTCTTTTAAAGCTATTATCACAGTACAGTGTCTTCATTGAGCTCTGAGACTCGCAAGGGTCGGTGTCATTTCTCTGCATACTAAGTTGGGGAGAGAGGTGTCACCGACATGGTATCCTGCCTACTTGTGAGACTTTGACAGAGGTGGCGATTGATTATTATTATTAAATCATTTTGGGGGGCTCGTACATTGCTTATCACAATCCATACATACATATATTGTGCCAAGCACCTTTGCATGCCTACTGCGCTCATCATGCTCAAACCATTTGCTTTTCCACCTGAGCCCTTGACATCAGCCCTTGACATTTTTTCCCCTCTCACCCCACTTCCCCCTCCCCCACCAACCCTTGATATTTTATAAATTATTATTATTTTGTCATATCTTACACTGCCCAACACCTCCCCTCACCCACTCCTCTGCTGTCTGCCCTCCAGGTAGGAGGTGATGTGTAGACCCTTATAATGAGCTTTCCCTCTCTAACCTACCCTCCCTCCACCCTACCAATATCTCCGCTCTCACTACATCTCACCTGCCTTCCCTGGGTTACCAGTTCCTGCCTGTACCAGTGTACCTCTTCCTGTCCAGCTGGATCTGTAAGATAGAATTGGGATCATGATAGTTGGGAGGGGGGGTGGGGAGGGAGGAATCCTTCAAGAACTAGAGGAAAGTTGTATGCTTCATTGCTACTTCACTGCATCCTGACTGTTCTGTCTCCTTCCCACTACCCTTCCATGAAGGGATGTCCAATTTCCCACCAGTCTAAAGTGACCAAATTTTAACATTGGTAAAGCGGGACACCATTGACTGGGGTGGGGGGTAGAGAGGGTATACTCCCTTCCCATTCTCCTGCTGTTCCTTAGCTTGTCGTGCATTCTTTCCAAAAATCTGGAGTTTTTAAAAACACTGCAGGACGCGGGAAAAATTGTTTAAAATCGGGACTGTCCCACCAAAAGTGGGACATCTGGTCACCTTACACGGGTGGGCCTTGTGTCCCCACCCTGCAATCCCCCTCATTCATAGTGGTGTGATTCTCATTCCTTGGTGCTTGATACCTGCTCCCTTCAACCCCTCATGATCACACAGGCTGGTGTGCTTCTTCCATGTGGGCTTTGCTGCCAATGCGCTGGATGGCTATTGTTGACCCCAGCCGCTTTATCATTTGGTAGCTGGGCACCATCAGCTTTCTCCTCCATGTTTGTCTCCGCACCCATTTGTCTTCCACGATGATATCAGGAGGGTGGGCACACAATGCTATATAAAAGGTGGTGATTTTTGCTTTCTCACATCACAAGGTTAGGTAGAGGACATGCTGACCACCTCTCCTCTTAGGTGGGCCTGCTCGAGTCTCAGCCAGTTCTGTGACCCCAGTTTTTCTCAATTAAGCAAGCAGCTGATGGTTTGCTTTATTAAAATGGAACTTCTTGTTTTAGCATAGACATCAGAAAAGCAGACCATACCCCAAAGAAACTAAGAGTGATAACTTGAGTCACACCCCCAACCTAGTAACATGAGGACTTACATATATTCCACCTTAATCCTACCTCAATAGCATAAGGAAATTCACTCCCAAAGGTGTTTTCACTACAGGTTTTGAGGCTAGGCTTTACAATATACCACAAAATGAAGGATTCTTGCTAGAACAGCCATGTTAGACAATTAATTATAGTTTGGATTGTTATAAACAGAGTTGTCTGTATTGAAATATAGAAGAAGATTTTCCCTTCAATAATGCAAGTCATCAATTTGGGTTACTGGCAGTGACAGTGCAGGAATTTCTCTTTGTGGTCCATATTTCTATGGAGCAGACCTCTGGCTGATCTGGCAAAATGGTGTGTTATGCTGGGTTGGTATGACAATGTTAATTCTACAGTTTCTTATTTTGTTTCCTGATGTTAGAAAACAAAATACTCAACTTTTTAAAAAAAATCTCTTTTGCTATGCATGCAATCAAAATAACATGCGCTCTTCTCCTTGCTTAGTGATTCATTTTAACAATTTCCTCCCACTTCCACTATCCCTGTCAAGAGTTATACCTATTAGTGACTCATATTTTAGTGGAAATTTTAACATATTAACATATATAGTAAAAGAATGAGTACTTTCTCAAATGGAAGCTTTTTTTGAAGGAGAAAAGAAGAGTGAGGTGACCAAAGTTAAATAACTAGCAACACCCTTGAGAGTACTAAGCCTTCAGCACGCATGGCAGGGAACGTGGTAAGGCAGGAAGGTTGTTTGTAATGGGAAGTGAAGACACAGCGACGAACTTGGCACTCTGGTAGCAATGAGACAGTGAGAATTCCGTACCAGGCCATTAGCTTGTCTCTGCGTGAGCTGAAATGTGAGGGGCCTTCAGAAAGTTCATGGAAAACTGGAATTAAAAGATGAAGGAAATTTTCCAGGAACTCTTTGAAGCTCCCTCATACAAATAACCAAATCAAAGAAAAAGCAAATCCTCCCCACTGTCATTACCAAGTCAGTTTTGACTCAGTGACGCTACAGGACAGAACAGACTGCTCCACAGTTGCCAAGAGCTGATCGCCCCGCCTTCCTCCCACAGAGCAGATGAAAGGCTTGAACCACCAAACCTTCTGTTAACAGTCCACCGCTTACTCCATGATGCCGTCAAGAAGGCTTTGAAGTCTAAATCCCAAGTTAGCATTCCCAGCCCAATCTAATGCACCCTGTGCTTTCCCTTGTGTTTTTCTATCTCCTATTAGAAGGTAGGATAGACAAATAGCATAAAAGGAAGTGGTAGAAAGGTAAGTCTCCAGTCTCTTCCCCCTGTTATTGCTGACAAAGGAGTCCATTTTTTATAGACTTCTGAAACCCATCTTTAGATGTTTTCTCCAGGACCGTTCTTTGGTCAACGTAGAGACAAATGTTCTACAGTTTAAGTGAATATACCCTCACTGTCACCATCATAGCATCTGCCACGTTACCATTTACCAGTTCACTTAGGTAGCACCTGTTAAAAACAACAGTGCTAGCGTGAAGTGTGAGATAGAGAACCCAAACCAAACCAGATTCATGCCTTCAAGTCCATGCTGACTCAGAGGGACCCTGAAGGAAATTATTCTTTCATTGAATGAGGGCCCAAGATGTGTCTGTCAAATAAATATGTGATGTAGTATAATATAATATAGTATCGGATAGAGAGAGGTAGTAAATGTGTACACAGACACCAACATACAGGTATGTGCAGCTTATCGTCCGTGGTACATTCTTTGAAATGGGATACTAGGTGAGTTGGTCTTTGTGTCCACACCACATTAAAACCTATGGTAGCCCCATTTCAGTTGCCCTCGTCACCACTACTGCCACTGCTGCTGCTATCAGTACTGGGGAGGGGGGGGATGAAACAGAGTACCCAGCCCTGCCTGCAGTGAAAGCCACTCGAGCAACAAGAGCAGCTGCCTCCTCCTGGCAGCAGGACAGAAGCCAACAACTGGTGACCCAGAGCCATGTCCTCTGCCCCCCCTTCCTGTATCCCACCTGTAGTCCAGTACTTCAAGAGTCTGGGTTTGGGAGTCGTTAAAACCAGTAGGGAGAGATAATCAACATAAGGAAGCAATTTTTCCATTCAAAAGCAAATGAAAGGGGCTGAGCCCCGGTGGCGTAGTGGTTGTGCGCGGGGCTGCGGCCCACTGGGACGGAGGTTCAATTCCAGCAGTGGGGCTGGACCTCCTACTCCCACCACCGGAGAGCAGTGATGGCCCCCCCCTCAAAAAAAAAAAAAAAGAGAACTACACAAAAGCAAATGAAAACAAAAACCTATAGAACCAGACCATGTATGTGGTTGGACCTGACATTCAGGGTGGACATTCAGGGATTCATGCATGTAATTATAAATTATAATGAATACAGTGAAACAAGAGGAAGAATAACTTATGGTACTATGAAAGGGAAGAGTTGGGGGGAGGCGAAGGATGGGAAGGACACCTGTCGTTTTCATATGTAACCGCTAGCTTTGATAATTGTTGTTTTAAAATGTGCCATAATTTTAAAATTTTTATAGGGATATGAAAACTATTTCAAACCCAA